>NW_004624744.1:1595902-1651184 GCF_000247695.1 Heterocephalus glaber
TCCTTCACACTAAAATTAGGAACAAGACAAGGATGTCCACTATCACCACTCCTGTTCAATATAGTTTTGGAAACATTAGCCACAACAATTAGACAAGAGAAAGAAATAAAAGGAATAAAGATGGGAAATGAAGAAGTCAAATTGTCTTTATTTGCAGATGACATGATACTCCATGATACTTGCACACCCCAAGAATGCTGCCAAAAGTCTTCTAGACTTAATAACCAAATTCAGTAAAGTAGCTGGATACAAGGTCAGCACACAAAAATCAATAGCTTTTCGGTACATGAACAACAGACTCACTGAAAAAGGAACTGGAGAAACAACTTCCTTCACAATAACACCCCCCAAAATGAAATACCTAGGAATCAACCTAACAAAAGAAATCAAAGACTTCTATTCTGAAAACTATAGCACTCTGAAAAAAGAGATTGAAGAGGATATCAGAAAATGAAAAGACATGCCTTGCTCCTGGGTAGGAAGAACCAATATGGTGAAAATGGCCATACTTCCAAAACTGGTATATAAATTCAATGTAATCCCAATTGAAATTCCAGCAGCCTACTTCACAGTATGTGAGAAAACAATCCAAAAATTTATTTGGAACAAGAAGAGACCAAGAATAGCAAAAGAACTCTAGCATTGGGGATTTAGCTCTGTGGTTCTGGCACCTGGCGTGCAAGCGCAAGGTCCCGAGTTCGATCCCTGGTACCAAAAAAAAAAAAAAAACTCTAGGTAACAGAGACAAGGTAGGGGGTTTCACAATCCCCAACTTAAAAGTATACTACAAGGCTACTGGGATAAAAACAGCATGGTACCTGCAAATAAACAGACTCAAGGATCAGTGAAACAGATTAGAAGATGCAGAAACAACTCCAGACACATTGAGCCACCTCATCTTTGACAAAGGACACAAATACCCTCACTAGAGGAAAGATAACCTCTTTAAAAAATGATGGTGGAAAAATTTGTTTTCAATTTGCCAAAGATTAAAACTAGACTTATATCTCTCACCATGCACTAAACTAAAATCGAAATGGATTAAAGATCTAAATATTAAAACAGAAACACTAAACCAGCTGAAAGAGACGTTAGGTTGAACTCTTGAAGACACTGGTGTAGGAAAAGACTTTATGAACAAAACCTCAGTTGCAGGTTAACTAACACAAGGAATCAACAAGTGGGATCTCTTCTTATTAAAAAGCTTCTGCACAGCAAGAGAAACCCCCAACAGTGTGAAGAGACAACCCACAATCTGGGAAAAAATTTTTACCAGCTGTTCCTCAGACAAAGGTCTACTATTTCGAATCTATAAAGAACTTAAAATATCCAGCCTCCCAAATTTGAAGACCCAATCCAAAATTGGGCATCTGAAATGAACAGACGTTTCTCAGATAAAGAAGTATAAATAGCAAATAAACATATGAAAAAAAATGTTCAGCATCACTGGTCATTTGAGAGATGCAAATGAAAACAAAACTGAGATTCCACCTCACTCTGGAAAGAATGGCTCTACTATGAAATCAACCAATAACAAATGCTGGTGCTGCTGTGGGGAAAAAACTTCTCCCCTTTTGGTGGGAGTGTAGACTGGTGCAAGCACTGTGGAAAGCAGTATGGAGATACCTCAAAGAACTAGGATTAGAGTTCCCATTTGACCCAGCTATTCCCCTGCTGGGTATCTTCCCTAAAGAATTAAAAGACTCATACCACAGGGATATATGTGCACCCATATTCATAGCAACACAGTTTGCAATAGCTAAAACATGAAAGAGCCCAATTGCTCATCAACAGGTGACTAGATAAAGAAGATGTGTTTTTTTATAAAATGGAGTACTACTCAGCCATAAAGAATGAGAAATTAGAGGCATTTATATCTAAATGAATGCACATTGAGGCCATACTCTTAAGTGAAATAAATAGCACACACATGTATAAATACTAAATAGTTTCTCTGGTTTTAAAATCTGAAAGTGTAAATAAGAATCAAAATGTATAATAGATAATGTGAAATAGGAAAAAACAGTGCAGAGCAAAAGCAGAACTGGGAGGGGTAGGGGAAAGGAAAGAGGGGAGTGGAATTAATATGAAAAAATGGAATCAAAGCCTTTGTAAATAGGGAGGGGTGGAGGGTCTGAAGGGTGGGCAGGGGAATGGAGAAAAAATAGAACCAAGATGGATTACATAAAGTTGCAAATTTCCAATGATGAATGTCATTATATTGTATACCTAAAATGTACCAATAAAATTAATAATAAAAAAAATGCATCACTTTTTCAAAGAAAGAAACGGGAGACTGAAAGGATCATTTCCCTTGGCAATGTGATTGACCCAAGGACAGGAAGCTGGAGGTTTGAAGTGCTGCTAATTTGATTGAAGAGGAGAGTCTGCAGTTGCAGAGCACACAAGTGGTGGTAGCAACTTGTCCAGGAGAGCCATGAGGCAGTATGGTGCTCCCCTTACTTGGTAGGGACTGGTCATTATAGTGCTACCCAGCTGTAGAATCAGACTGCAAAAGCCTCACTAGCAGGGCCATATTTTCCATTTCTTTTCTAGCCCTCCTGCCATGGCACTGTACCAAATAACCATGGGTAGCACCTGTGGCCAGGACAGTCCAAGCGTGCTGCTGTGTACCATGGTTACTGTTCAGGAAAATCTTATTGACTGCTTTTGAAAAGCATTGCAACTCTGTTATCAGTTCTAAACCTGCTGAGCTTTTAAGACACAGAACAAAAGAATGAATGAATTGGCAATAATGACTGCCTATAAAGCTTCCTGGCTCCAGAGAAGTCTAAGAAGCTGAGTTGATTGAACCCGAAGAAAAAAGATGACTCAATGCTTATTTTTGAATCTCAGAGTTAATAAATATTTTGTATTTGAATCCATTTGGTAAGGCTGAAAGGGGCAGAACAAGATAAAAAATGGACCTCTCTGGCTTTATAAAGTGATTGTTCCATGCCAGAACATAGTGTTTCTTGACAATCCATGTGCTGTCTATATTGTTCTTCATATGTATCTTATTCCTCAAACTTCCAAGTGTTAGGGCACTGGCTTTGATTAGTAACATATTAATCCCAGAGCATTTTCTTCCACTTACAGTCTTCTAAAACCTGTATATTTTCGGTCTCCATGACTTTAGTTTTGCATGTCCATTGCCATTATCATCCTAGCAAGACTATTTTTTCAGCAGTGAAAACCTTTGTACCTTTTCTCTTCTAATTAAATAGAATGAGCTATAAACATCTGAAAAATATGTATGTAGGGGCTAGAGGTGTATCTCAGTGGTAGAGCATATGTTTGGCAAGTGTGAGGCTATTGACATAATCCCCAGGACCTAAAAATAAATAAAAAATAATGCTTATGGGTTGCTGTAGGTCATATGTATTATTACAAGTTATTATTATTATTTTAATATTATAGCATGAAATTTTAAGATACCTCATAAATTTGTACCTTTATTACTAATAAGAATAATGCAAATGACATTGCTTGATATGAATAAAATAAAATATATTAATATATCTGATCTCTTAGAAATGTTTCATAGAGTCATGAGATCTTCCATGCATTCACAAATAACATCACAGATCAGCAGTTTTCCTACAGTTCCCTTGGAAATGTGAAAGCACCCCTTTGTGCCACTCCTTTTGTACTTTAAATATCATTCTGCCTTTCTTACAGCCTTTTATTCAAAAGATTGTGCCCTAGATTTTCCCTGGCCAGCTCTTCCAATGTGAATTTTACTTCCTTCATGGACGTTTGCCCTCTTGACTAAGAGTGTGCTCCCACAAACACACATGCATGTCTCAGGGAGACAGGCGTCCACGGCATACAGCCTGCTCAGAAGTGCCCAGGCTGACAGGTGTTGATCCCTCACTGCCTTGCAGACATTCTCAGACACCAGAGCTCATAGGTGCACTGTTCCCTTCGTCCCTTCTTTCTCTCATATAAACCTCTCTATTCCCATTTTGATTAACCTACTCTAAATGATCCATTTATTTTTAAATTGTAAATGAGAACATTGTTGTCTAGCAGTTAATAGTTCACTTGGAACAAACTTAGCTTTATGAATGTTTTCAATATGTGTTAATGTTTTGCACAAGACCTAAATCTCCCTTCTGAGGTTTGCATATTGCAACCTATAAAGAAACACCCAGGGCTGTTGCTGCCATCTACTTCTCAGGTCCCCATAGTGGAGCATGTGCCCCCCAACTATAACACTTCATTTAGTGAGATTGAAACCTAAGTCCTTCTATCTTGTTCTACCTGTTACCTGACTCCTATGGCTATAGTTGGGGGCAGATATGTATTCCCTACAAAATAATAGACTTCCATGTAGTTGTCCATTGGCTTTATCAGTATACATTTCATGCAAATTCAATTCCTATGATAAACTAATAGTTGATTTATTTGAATAGTATATCCTAGGACAGGACAAGACTTTGTCAGGTCATCTCAAAATGAGAATCATCTTGTGTTCAGAATCCTTAAAATGTCATCCCTCCTGTGGAGATTCCTTGAGCTTTGCTAGACATATCCATGGTGAAAGAATAGGTGAGAATTAACTTGTAAACTCATGATATGGGGTACACTTTTGACAAAAAGCATTTCTCAATAATATCATGGTTTGTGAAAAATGGAAAAACATCTGAGCATATAAAACTATTTTCTGCAGCTTATAAAGTAGACCAGGCCAGTAGGCTTTAAGTACAATCCTTATTTTTAAATATTCATTTTCAGTTAACATTATTAATAAAGGATTTGTAGCCAAAATATATTATAACTATAATAGAAAATTTTTACTATTCATTCAGCAATGGTATTCATAAATACCAGTTACACATTGTGCTTGGAAGCATACAGGTATGTTTATTAATAAAATACTATCTCTTGCCCTATTTGACATAAAGTAACACTTGCTAAGTTTATATTTTATAAAAGGAGCCATTAATGGGCATCTCAGTATAAGGGATTCCCTGGGAGTAAAGAGACTCCAAAGAAATGTGTCAGGAGTAAGGGATGTTGTCCAGGACCTAAAAATGTATAAAAGCTTTGTAGTCAGACAGAACCTGTTGTAGATCCTGGCTGCACAACGATTAGCTCATGACTTTGAGAAACAATTCTAATCCTTAATTGTTCTTATCTATAAAATGATAATGATATTATCTTTCAATAAAATTGTATATCAAAATAAGTTAGTGATTGCATTAAATTAGTTAATATGCATTAATGTTTTATCACAGTTTCTAGCATGTGAATGCTCAACACATGAAAGCTAATTATTATTATTCCTAAGAGCTTCAGTATATGATATTTAAGGAGTAATATGAGGTGTACAGACTTTTCCAGAAGCAAAATTGAAGGCCAGGTAGACCATAGGTGCTTAGAAGCAGGAAATCGCTGCTACAAACACCCTTCTGGAACTACCACCACCCTTCTGGAACTACCACCAAGCCTGTGGCAGACATCACTAAATAAGCACAGTGCCATCTCCACTAGACCCTAAAATCTTCCCAGTGCTTTTCAACATGATAATCTAGATACTCATTCCCAATAAATCAGAATGGACACATTGTCTGAGAGTGAGGACGAAGGTAGTAGAAACTGCGACTGAAATCAGAGACACTAGAAAAGTTGGTTTAAAATGAGATAATATTTAAGGTAAAATGACAGTAAAAGGATTTTTATAGGAAATGTAGTGGTGGGTCTGAATACAAAAAGTATTGTTAAGGGCATTTATCTGGCTTGATTGTGGGATCAGAGTAAGACAAAAGCTTGAAAATATAAAAATAACTATACAAATATAAGATGTAATGTTCTATATTTTCATCTTATTTGGTAATGGTTATAGGATGAATTGTATTCCCTTTAAAAAAGAAAAGTTGAAATGCTAACCTCCAGTACTCCGACTATGACCTTATTTGGAAAGAGAGTCTTTATAAATGCAATTAGTTAAGATGAGGTCATACTGGAGCAGATTGTCTTCCAATCCAATATAGCTGACATCTTTATAAAGCAGCCATATAAGGACACACAAGTACAGAGAGAACACCATGTGAAGATGGAGACAGATACTGTGGCTATGCTGTCACAAGGTTGGGAAGAAAGGGGGCCACCAGAATCTGGAAGAATAAATGAAGGGTCCTTCTGTCCAGGTGATCCCTTAATTTCAATTTCTAATCTCCAGAATTGTGAAACAATAAATTTATGCTGTTTAAGCCACTCAGTTGGTGGTATTTTATTGAAGCATTGCTGGAAAACTGACACAGTTAGTGAACAAACACAATTCCTACACACAGAAGTGTAATTAGCAGTTTTCATGCCTGTGGTAGACATCAGGAAAGGTAACCTCCACTGCTCCATCAGTTGGGCCCTCAACTTGGGAAGTCAGGCAGGCCAAAAAAGCTTTCTCTTAGCAAATAAACTCACCTCACTTCCCTGGTATCCACAAGGAAGACTTCACAGCATCTTCAGGAGATGAAGGCAAAAGTTCCAGGGCCCTTTCCCTGTCAGGTAAATGAAAACGCCAAGACATGGGCCCTCACCTCATGCTCATAGAAAATATGTCTCATGATCCAGAGCAGGGAGCTTGAAGTGGATGGGAAATTCTCCTGCCATCCCTATGCTGGGTAACCCATGCCTAGGGGACAGAATAATGGCCCCACAAAATGTCCATATCCTAATCCCCCAAACCTGTGACTATGGCAAAAAGGACTTTGCATGTGTGATAATATTAAGGGCCATGAGAGGACTATTATCCATATATATATAAAAAATTATTATATATGTTATATATAATTTATATATAAATATTTATATATATAAATTTAACCAACCCTCCTGTAAACTACAGCCAAATCAAGCTAGTAGCTACTTTTACAAACCATTAAAATGCTCAAAAAGGAGAGAAAAGGGTTTATTTATTTCAAAAGAATAGAAATGCTTCCTGAGTTCTGCCAGGCCCTGAATTGCTTCTTTTTTTTATTTGAAAGAGTTGCATTACAATGTTTTTATGGATCATCATGTTACTTAAATGGAAAAGAAAAGAATAATTTAAATGACTTAAGGTTTTCAACCAATTTCTAGGTACACAGAACAGATAAAGAAAGTGTTTTTGAGTAGATACAAATAAGAATTCTCAACTTGTAAGTGGAATAGGATGACTTGTGGAGTGGCAGCTGAGTGGACTCCATCCTGTTCCTGTTGTTCTATCTGGAGACTAAACCAAATGGTATCCATGGCAACGAAGAAGGCTCAATTTGACACCAAAGATCCCAATACCAAACTGCTAATCCAGAGGAGCACTGTTCTTGATATGATACAAAAAGAGTGGACATGATTCCTACTCAGCCCTACCTTCCTACAGAAAAAGGATTTGATATATGTAGGGGAGGGGTTGCAGGCCAGGAAAGGCCAGAGCAAATTATGCAAAGATATGACAGTTTAGTAGGCATGGTTGTACAGAACTATAATCTCAGCATTTGAGAAGCTAAGGCAGGATTATGATTTCAAGTCCAGCCTGGGCTTCACAGAAAATATGAGGCTAACCTGGGTTACATAGTGTCTCCTAAGTTCAAAACAAACAAACAAAGGATAAAACAGTTTATGTACAAAGATTAAGAAATTGAATGGACTTGTGTTCCTTGACCTTTTGGTGCAGAATAATAGAGGAGTGAAATGAGGGAGACAGGAGGAGAGGGAATAAACCCAGGTCCCTCCTGAAGCATAAAGGGCATTTAAAAGCAGTGGAGTAGGAATTGTTTCCTAACCATGACTGTAGAGAGACAATCTTGAAGATGGGTCCTGCACTGCACGTTTGTAGGAAGCCAGATAGATGGGAGCGTGACACAAATAGTACTGAGATAGGTTCTACATGTTTATCCCCTTCATGGGTGAATGGCTGCTGCCAAAAAAACACATCTTAAACCCAGACCCTGTGAATGTGACTTTGGGAAAAGGGTTACCATTGTAATTAATTACCATTATAATTAAGGATCTCAAGATAAGATCATCATTGGATGACCTTGAAATCCAATGACAAATATCCTTTTGAAAGACCAAAAAAAAAAAAAAGAAGACTAGACACAAAAAGAAGGCCATGTGAAGAAGAAGCCGGAAAGCAGACCAACCACAAGCCAACCAGAAGACACCAGGAGCTGGGAAAGAGAAAGATTCTCCCCTTGAGCCTTGGCAAAGCCCTGCCAACTTGCTGATCTCAGACTTTCAGGCTCCAAAACTATGAAAAAACCATATTTCTGTTGTTTTAAGCCACAAAATAGGTGCCAATTTGTTCAGACAGCCCTAAAAACAAAGATTCACCTTTTCTGTGGCAATTGAGAGAAACCTGAGAGAGGCATGATAAAGATTCATGAGCCTTATGTATAACCCAAGTGAGGGAGTACCCCATGAGCAGCTCTGGAAAGAGGGGCTGCCACTAAGTAGAAGTAGCTGGATCACCTACAAGGGGTGGAAGAAGAGAGATGATGTATCACTGAAAGATCTCCTATGGACCAGAGCTAAACATTAGCACCCACCAAAGCCATGACTAGGCATCACCTGCACCATGAGTGCAGACCATGAAGACCTTGGTTCTAAAGAACATTGTTGGAACCCACAGAGGAAGAGTTGCCAAAAGTGTGTATTACCCCTCCTCTCACTGCTAACCCCCACATCAGGTTATGGCTCTGTAAGATACACAGTGAATTCCCTAGGAGAGCAAGAGTAAGAGAAGAACTCAGCTCCACTTAAGCAATGACTCTAGAAATCACTTACTTTAGACTGAATTTATGTATAGCCAACTAGATAAAGTTAAATCCAAGAGACCGGCTTGGGACCTGAAAATAGACTGGAGAGATAGTTCTAGAATTTTGCAGACTGTTATAAATAAGAATATATCATTGACTTAACTATAGAACTAATATTTATACTACCTAACAGCCTATAAATAAGCTAAATAGTATATAAATACACTTAAATTTTGTGAAATATTGTAGGGAGTTGTTTACAAGCCAGAAAAGTGTCACATATGGCCAGAATTGGATTTTTAAGGGGAAATTATATAACACTAGAGGGTACAAGTGATTTTTAAACTTTCCAAATATTTCCCATTTCTTGTCCAGAAGAGTCCTAGTTTTCTCACCTATTCTCCTTGCTTTTTGGAATGTAGACACCCCCCCTAAAGTACAATAATTCCATCCCTAGACCCCAGGCTGTAGATGATGGGTTTTTCAAGGTCAATTGCAATCATTCAATTCTCTTTTCAGTGAAGCATATATTGGAGACAGGTGGTGAATAAGCATAAGAGCAACTTTGCTAACGACGCTTTGGGAAAGGATCCTTGGTAATAAAAACATGGAAAAAAAACTTCTCTTCTTCATTTATTCCATGTTGTGGTGACTGTGCGTGATGTTGGGAACTGAGTCCTTTTTGTTATGACTACAAGAGATGAGAATGACAAACACATGATAGGAGAGAAGAGGGGTGGAAAAATCTTGGGATCTTAAATTTGGATTCGAGCCTCTGAACTACCATCTCTGGACCATCCTATCTCCAGACTTCTGGTTTTCTACGATCAACAATCTTCATTTTTGTCCCTTGTGGCTAAGAACATCCAAACTTAAAATAATTAAATTCCAATATATACCTATTAAATTTTTATTGTATTGTATTTTTGAGACAGGATCTTGCTACGTATTTCAGGCTGGCTTTGGATTCACTATGTAGCCCATCCACGCTGGCCTTGAACTCACAGCGATCCTCTTGCCTCCAGCCTTCCCAGTGCTGGGATTACAGGTGTACACCACCACGCCTGGTGACCTCTTAAAATTTTAATTGAAAACAAAGTAATGGAATTCTCTAAAATTAATTTCATGCTAAATATGGAAAAATCAGTGTATACTAGTGAATAAAATGCAGGCTATAGTATGAAATAAACTTGGATGAATCCTTGTCCAATCATGCAAACAAAACAAATATTTAAACAAAAATTGATCAAAAGCAAAGCATAAATGTAATAAGAATGTGTTTTGACACAGACGTCATATTTGCAAATACACATTTCTGTAAAAATTGAAAGAATATTAAAGACATCTTTGTGCATCCAATGAAAAAATATATTCCTCAGAATATTAGTACACATAAGGGAAAACACTGAATGAACTTTTAATTGGTAATTGTCAACAAAAAGGAAAAACACTTATTGCTTTTGAAAACCCCTATCATTTCAAGAGCATTTAAGTCATAGATTATTCTGGATGCTAACATATTTCAATCTAAAATGTTAAGGTATAAATCCAGAGTCTGTGTGGATTACATGATTAATAAAAGAAATGAGCCAGGCTGAGAAACTTCACCCCAGTTCAGTGATAGTTTGAATTTCCATGAGCCATCACCAGGAATCACAGCATTTTTGTTTTATCCTACATTGAATTTCATCTTTGGCATGTAACAAGGGGAGGAACATTTCTTGATATTTAAAGACAGAACAGAAAAGCTAAACGATAAATGAATTTTAAGTTAAATATTAGTGGAGAGGAAAATCCAATAATAGGGAAAGGACACAAACAGTATTAACATCATAATGCCTTCAAGAAGCTTTTCACAACTCTGCCTTCCAGCTTGACCATTCAGCATGTCTTCTGCACCATGTGAATACTAAGTCAAAATTAAATCCAGCTAAATCCTATATACTTTATATATGACCCAAATAGTTTCATACTTGGTTATTGTAATATTCAGAATATGTTGGTATCATATTAAGATGATTAAGAGTATCTTACATATTCTCCTTATGTAGTATTCCTAGCTCATAAAGTAGACTACAAGTTCACAGACCAAGGATCTTATTTTTTTATCTGTTTATTTATTTTACTTTCCAGTAGCCTAGTGTTAAATACATAGACCATACTGAATGAGTACTTTACCACTGGTTTGGGTGGTTCAAAGAGCACAAGCTTAGGAATCTGCCAGACAAAATTTCAAATATGCTTCTGGTATTTATTTCCATATAAATTTGGACAAAGCATTTAACTTTTGTAGGCATCACCTTTCTTTTCACAAATCCTGAAAAATAATTTATGCAAATCTCCTGGTAGGAGTACCTTCAGAAGGGAATATTTCATACTTTAAGCAAGAGGAATCAGATGTGCAGAAAAACAAGTTGGGATAGAAAGCACAGTTAATAAATGGCCAGAAAAGAAAATGTTGAAGATGTGGAATCATATCCTATGTTGCATCCTATGGAGGATCAATGACTCACAACCTTCAAAGATGGCCATCTGCCCTTAGTGTCTATAAAACAGAAAGGAAGGCAATTGTAAAACAGCAAGAAAGACCTGGGCTAGGTATAAAGTAGGAAATTTAGAAGGGCTTTTACAATGTTAGAATAGATTATAGATAAGTTATAAAATTGCTTGAGATAACTTATAAATCCAAGGTGTGATCTAAAATACAGTTAATGATTAAATTTTGGAAAATTTATTAGAGTAAAAGACATTGCCATTAATCTCCCTCAGAGGGCTTCCCTTTGCTTTGAAACATCCCATTGTTTTTGTCACTTCTGCAGCTGTTCTGAAAGTCCTCTTTCTTGTCTTTAGTTGCACTGTCATGGCTGCCTTGATGGTCTGAATCAATTCAAAATATTTACCATTCATGGTCATTTTGACTTTGAGGAAGACCTAGAAGTGACATGGTGAAGAGTTGGATGAGCAAACACTCCTGTTTATACAATCCTGTCTTTCCATTACACGGTACTCAGCTGTAGTATTCACTGCATTTTTGGCCATACCTCATGAAGACATGAAAGAGGATTTCCGAAACTGCTTTGGAAAATGGTAAGAATGATAGGATACATATGTTAAAAGTGAAGGAGGGCATTTTGAGAAGGAATAATGGCAATGTGTCTTTTATGGTAAAAAATGTAAAACATTTAAACAGGCACTGTGTATCTCAACATTTAAATAGGCACTGTATATCACACCTCATAATTTGTGGAGAAGATAAGTAGACAAGTAACAGAAAAATGATTGTGCAGATTTTTAGGTCTAAACTGGAAAAGTTAAAATGTGTAAACATAAGAAAATTAAGATTCACCAAATACGATGCTATAGTTAGAAATAATATCATAGCTGAGAAAAATAAATATAATTAGAGTAATTTACAGTGTTAATTGAGATGAAAAAAATGTGGTATATACAAGGAAAAATGATGGCTTAACTATAGAGCTCATTACAGCACAGATTAGCCCATATCATACCTAAAATGCTGTTATTTTAGCACATAATCCACAAGTTTGATTTACAGTTTCATCAGAGTAGTTTGAATATGGTTCAAGCCTCTCATTTCAAAACTTACCTGTAGCAAGTTGACTTCCTAAACCTAGTTTTTCAATGCCTTTACCACCATGTATTTCTTATCTGATTTTTACACTACCCTCTAATCTTTCCTCTGGCCAAGGATCCACTCTTTCAAACCAATCTCAAGGTCTATCTCCTTTGAGTAATCTTCCTCACTTTTCAGAAAAAGTAGACAATTTTCACTGCTTCCCATATCTGAGTCAGAAAAAATATCTCTGCATCAATTCACAATCTAATATTTGAAAATAAAAATGTCAATAATTTAAAAATATATCATGAACATTACTTTTGATTTTGGATGGAATTTAGTTTAGGGTCCCTCTTGGATGTGATTTGTAAAAAATCAGATGAGAACTTATTATGATTCCTCAGATTTGATTATAAAATATTACATAATATTGGCTAATCATCTTTTAGCAATCTGACTCTTAGCATGCAGAGACATTCTCTTCCTAAAAACTTTTCTTCATCAGCAATGTATAAAACTGGTGAGCTCAAGTCACTGCTGGTAACATCAACTCCATTTATATAAACATTTCAGAGAATGTGTAGAGAGCACTTGCTACTTTAAAACTGTCAGAGGAAACTTGTTCTGTCTTTAAGTAGGAAACAAGCACTTTCTTTTATTCTGATTGGGAAAAAACTATTTATATTCTCAGCAGCATCATGATACAAGAGTAATGTTTCTTGTACTTACTTTTTCTGATGCATGTAAGAAAGAATAAAGGCTCTGTGATGTTGAAACCATTGGAATTTAAGGAAAGACCATGGGTATTCACAATTACTTTTGATGAATAGAAGTCTAAAAAGAATCATCTGATGGCAAATTATGAATATAGTACATCAGAAAAAAAGAATTCAAAAGATGTTACAAAATGTGATAATTTCAATTATAAATCATAGGATCTAAAAAATAATTAAAAAGCAAATGGTTTTATCTCTGCATGAAACTTCCTTTTATATTATTCACTATAGGACTTCAATTCCTTAATATTTTAGAGTAGTATTAACAAAAATTTCTAACTACCAAAACTTTGGCAACTTAAACTTATTGTAAACTTATTTTAAGGAAATAATTTTTTTCTCATTTCCTGTGGCCTTTTATTAAAAGCATATAACATGACTGGTGCAAAGTCCAAACCTAAATAAAATTCTAATTGATAAATTAAACTGCATTAAATTTAAGAAGAATTGTAAAATAGAAACCTAATAATCAGAGAAAATGGATATACTCTTGCTCTGAAAATATTAAAAATACACTATTCCTATAATTTTTTAAAAGACAACTCAATAGGAAAATAGGCAAAAGACTTGAACTGATATTTCACAAAAATTACATCCACATAAATATATGAAAAGCTGCAAAAGCTCTTAGATATCAAAGGAACACAAGTAAAAAACACAATGCAAAGCACTATATATACATCAGTTTGGCTAAATTAAAATTTTAAGACTAATAACACCAAGCAATGCTGAGAATATGGAGCAACCAGAATTCTCATTTCCTGTAAGTACTCCAATATAGATTAAGCAAAAACATTTATATCTTAGATGCAGTTAGTTATCTTTTGAAGGACTCTGAGCGCTCATGTTCTAATAATAGATCCTGAAAAATCCTAATCAGGAATCTCCTCTCCAAGGACTAGCAAACTCTTCAAAAAGTGAACATGTTTTCTAAGGGGCTTCTAACTGGCAAAAAGAGCAGCACAAATAGTTTTTAATTGGTTAAATGAGTGATAGTCAAGAAATGTGGTTTCCCAGGATGTTCTATAGCTATCTCCACCTTTCCTGATGTAGAATGAAATAATCTGGTAAGCACAGCACTGTAACATCTTCAAGTTATGCTTTAGAACCAGAATGCAGGTCCTAGTTCTTATCCTTCTGGAAGATTTTACTACTGATTCAGCTGGAAAGTTAGCTTTTCTGGAAGTTACATAAACTCTTCATTCAGGGTACTTGTGATGTATGCAAAATGACAGAGAAAACAGAGTGCAGTAGCCAGTAGAGCTGGTTGTATTACTGTCTCATTCGCTTCCAAGTGTTTGCACATGTAGCCAACTTCCATCTGAGACCTGTGCTCATTGTAGTTGTCACTCATTGTGTAGTAAGGTTGTGGGAGACAAGACTGTCTTCAGCCACCTCTAGTCTCTTAAGGCTGTGAATATCTACTAAAATGACTTGACAATTATAAAGGCCAAACTGGTTTAGATGAGTTACAAGTGAAGATTAAAACTTCTACAAGATATCTTTGTAAACTTTTGGGCTATTACTTGAAATCATAGATCAAGCCCACCACAAGCATGAAAAATAATCTCATAAAGGAGTACAATCAGGTACTCCTTCAACAAATATTTACTACTTCCTGTTATATTTCAGGTAGAGTGCTCAATGCTTTTGGAGAATATAAAGATTTTTATTTTTTATTTTTTATTTATATATATATTTATTGGTACATTTTAAGTGTAAAATACATTTTCATTTATCATTGAGTGTTTGTACCAGAACATGATGTATCTTAGTTCTTATTTTTTCTCCCATTACCTATGCACCCTTCACCCTCTCCACCCTTCCCTCTTTGCACAGAGTTTGATTTCATTTTATTTCTTTCTCATAATTTTTCCTTTCCCTTCTTCCCTTTCCTCTTCCCCTCCCACCATCCCCAAACCCTTGGACCTTTTCTTATTTCAAATTATCAATTATTCATTTTAACCATTTTCATCCTTATTTACACTTTCAATTTCTCACACTAGAGAAACTATTCAGTATTTACACATGTGTGTCCTATTTATTTCACTTAAGAGTATGGCCTCAATATGTATCCATTTAGCTATAAATGTCTCTAGTTTCTCATTCTTTATGGCTGAGTAGTACTCCATTTTATTAAAAAAACTACATCTTCTTTATCCAGTTTCCAGTCGATGGGCACTTGGGCTGTTTCCAAGCTTTAGCTACTACAAACTGTGCCGCTATAAACATAGGTGCACATATATCTCTGTGGTATGATTCTTTTAATTCTTTGGGGAAGATTCCCAGTAGGGGAATAGCTGGGTCAAATGGGACCTGTAGTCCTAGTTCTTTGAGGAATTGGAGAATATAATGTTAAGTCCATCAGCTCCTGACCCCGAATTGCTAACAGTCCAACAAGATAGAGCGATGCCTCAATCACAATCATTGGAAGGATTATAATAAGGGATATACATGCTGCAACAGGCACCCATCTGAGTCACAATGAACATGCAATTTTATTTTGATCAACAGTAGAAGAAAACTAATACTATTTATTAGCAGGGATAGTATTTTCTGCAACGTCTTAAAAATTCCATAATCATTTTTAGATCAAGAATGTAGAAAGTCAGGACTGGCCTCATCTTATTGTCCTTCATTCTTTCCACCCAAGATATGCACAAGATCTGTATTCATTTAGGCTTTTGGTGCTGTCTATGTAGTGTCTAAAATATGTGAACTCTGGAGCCAAACTACTGAAGTTCAATATCCAGCTCTACTACTTGCTAGGTTTGGGCCTTTGGATAATTACATGACTACATCTTGCTTCAGTTTCCTCACTTATGAAATGAAAGTAATAGTAGTACCTGTACTACAGAGAAACTATATGCATAACCCTTAATATTCAATAAGTTTTAATTATCTTTAATATGGAATAAAGTTATCATGTTATGTGATGTTATACAATGAAACTCGAGAGAATCTACTGACTAGAATACAAATGAATAAATGCATTTAATCTCTTTTGGTTTTAAGTCTTTTCTGGAAAGAAATCTGCCCCAGAAGTTTAATTCAGCATCATCTATCACCTTGCTGCCACTCAATTAAGCTAGAGCAGGAAAATAAATTTAATAACTTGAGGAAGGATATTCAAAAACACAAATCCATACTTGGATATCTTCTAATAATTAGGAGCAAAGGGACCTTTCCAAGTATCTGGTTAGACAACTTAAATGGCTTCGTCCCTGAAGAAATATTAATATTAAGCAATCTCAGTTTTACATTATCTTGAAATGCTCGCATCATTCATCAATGATTGATGTCCACAGCATATTCTGTGTAAGGTCTCTTTTTCTGCATGGACTCTGCACTCCTATGCAATTCACATGTAAGAATCACAGACAACAGGGGGACACTGGCTTCAGAGCAGCACCTGAAGGTACACTGCATGCTGTTTCACATCTAAGACAGGCTCAGCTTTCTGATTTGTTTTAGCATTTTCTCCCAGATGCTTCAGAGAACAGAAAGAGCCCATGTGCTATCTCTTTTTCCAGAGACAAGATGAGACAAGAGCACTGATAGCTGGAAGGATTGATATCTGAGCACAGGAGGGTAAGCGTGGAGCTCAAATTGGCCTTGGCTTTCACTCTTCCCACCGAAGCATTTGGGCCAGGGTATTACTGAGGGTGAGAAAATCATACTGATTTCCTCACCATCACTCCTCAGTGGGAGCTCTATGTTCCGGCCCTCTGCCAGCAACTGCCACTTCCTTCCCTTTCATATTTGCTCGGTTCCCTCTTTATATTTCCTCTTTCCAATAATTAGGTTTCATTCTAATTCATTTCATCATTAAACTTTCATAGCAATACAGCACAAGCCTCAAACTATAGCTGAAATCTTCAGGACATGCAACCTTTCCAGAGTTACAGAGTGGGATGAAGCAAACAAGGCTGAACACAGATCACCCAGACTACAGACTACGGTGTGCTGACCTCTGACACAGGTCTGAGTCAGTTCCAAATAGGGATAATGATGTTCCCTGATCAAGGTAGGAGGAAAGCAGTAGAAAGGGAGGAATTAGGAGTCTGTGGTAAATACCAGGAGGGGAATGAGTCATAACGTTCTCTCAGAAGCCATTGTATTAACTCACCAGGGGTCAGGTAGAAAGAGTTTTTCTGGTAAACAGCTGCTCCTGTTTACCTCCAGCTCCTCTTTTCCAATCATCTTGAAGATCTTTTGGAGAGGATTAAAATTCATGAACTGAATCTAAGGGATCAAGCTGCTAATAACATATGCATTAAATCCAGAGGTCGTCATTTGCTCTGGATTGAGGACTCACTTGAACTTGGGTGTAGAGCTATTACATGTCCTCCATAGTCCATAGTTTAATGATGATCTTTAATTCATGAGCTGGTCTGATTAAAAAACACATTTTCTCAATTAAAAGTGTTAAAGCATTAATTTAACATAGACCATATTTCTTTTGCTTTACCTAGTAGTTTTTGAAGGGCCTGATTAAAAAATAAACTGTATTACCAAAACGAATAGTTTTCCCTTTATATACAAAGAACGAGAAAAGATAGTCTAAAATATATCTAGAAACTTCATCTTTCTATTCTTGTTAATTTTTACAGTTGAATATAGTAAAAAATCTTGAGAGCTAATATTTATAAACCTCCCTGCTCACCTACAAACAGCTAACTTGCAACACTAGAGTTGAGAGGAACTTTGGTATTATAAATAATTACCATTTGCTAGAAAGGGCCAGCGACAGAAGAGGTACAAAAACTATAAAACAACAGAGCTATCCATTTGGGGTGGATGTGTAGAGGTGAGGAAGCTCATGGGGGAAGAGGGAGTGCATAAGAAATCCAACTTTCAGTTGAAATGAAGCAAGATAAAATGTATTAACTATTACTATTGCTAGTCAACCTTACTTGTGAGAATGTTCCCTGATTAGTAAAATCCAAATACTAGGAGAACAATAAATGCAATGCAAATGCTAGATGAGGGAAGAAGCCAGAGGTTTGAGCTTCCCGGAATACAGTGACCATGGAAACTGTCTACAGAATTTGTATATATATTAGCCCCATGATGCACATGGATTCTTTGCCAGAGTAGAACCTGCACTTGCCCCACGTACGGACCTTGTCTTGCTCCTGAGTGGTCCCTTGGTGAGGCGATAGCTCTTGGGGGCTAAATGGATTGCTGTGTTGCTGGCTATACAGACTCTTTCACTGAGGCACCACAATGTACAGCCCTGTTGGCAAGCTGCGCTTCCTGCATGGCACCTTTTGAGTGAGTTTGATGCCAACTGAGGCCCCAGTCAATGTTGTACAGCTGCATGCTTAGCTTAGTAGAGTCTTAGGAAACTCTCTGACAGGCAGAAGAAAGGTCCCGAGTTGCTGACAAATCAGACAAGACAAGAAAAGGGCATTTCAAAACTAGAAACAACTGGTGGGGGATTTAGCTCAGTGGTTCTGCCGCCTGCCTCACAAGTGCAAGGTCCTGAGTTCGATCCACCGGTACCAAAAAAAAAAAGAAACAATCTTAGGGAAAGGGGGAAAAAACTGTTTGGGAAACTAACAATGTTGCTAGGAGAGGAAGAATAAAGCGAAGTCCAGCTCCAACTGATGTCAGTCTAAGAGAGGATGGCCCTGAGGATGGCCCTGCCTGCAATATACTGGATGAATCAGAGGGGACATGGCTGGAAGCAAAGAGTTGGTGATGAAAGCTGTTGCAGTATTCCAGGTAACAGGTGGTGAGGACTTGAACCAGGAGTAGATTGGAATGGAAGGAACTGACTTGAAAGCTACTTTCCAGAGAAAGAATCTATTGACTGATTAAATGGAAAATGAAGAGTCCAGGAGATTCTCAAGTGGGGGCTGGATGACATCTTTAGTAAAGGTAATGAATCTATTGTCCTGGACTTAGGCAGACTTTATTCAAAACAAAATATTAAATAAGATTCTCAGCATTTTATTCTGCCACCTTGCCATTTTCTAATTAATAAAAGTTATTTTTGTTCATTTCATTGTATATATAAATAATAGTTTATTGAATGGGCTACTTCAGTTATGTCAAACAGAATAAACCTTTATTTTTATCCCTGTGAAAATCCTTCAAATTCATTCTGGGTAATCTCCCTTCTAGTCTCTCTACCCTGTCTCTAACTATATCTCTGATGGAACCTGACTTTAAATAATCTAATAATTTCATTTTTCGAAATTAACATATGAGGAAATAGCTAAATCAGAATTTCTACTCCGGGGAATATAAGGATTCTCTCCTGAGGTGATTTGTCACTTCCTGTCTTTTCTCCACCCCCTGCCCCCTGGCTGTCTCTGACATCTTCCATGTCACAGTTAATTGAGATTCTCATTCTCTGGCACTCTTGTCTTGGAGGTAGGTGGGGCCTTTCTCTGAGTTCTTCCAACACCTCGTAGAGACCCTGGAGCCCATCATGTTGCCTGTCCGAAGGAATTACTTCTCCTTCTGACTTTTTGGCAATCCCTCAGCAGTTGTTCCAAAGTCACAGTCCACTTTGCTCTGGCAGGCAGTCCTCTCATGCAGCATGCTCTCAGCAGGTCTCAAGCCCAGCTATTTATTCACACTGGCCATTGGAAAGCAAAACATCTCCTTTCTTACCCATTTTGAACCTTCTGACACCTCCTCTGGGCTTGTTCTTTACTCTGGCCCATGGTCATCTGCTCCCAGCCCTTTTCCTTCAGGCCTTCTCAGGTAGAGATCCAGAGACCCATTGCCATACTCTGCAGTAGACATGGGGCTGGCTCTCCCAGGAATCCAAGGCAGCATCAGTTCACTCTCAGTCTTCCTATCAGGTTTTCCTTCTATATATGGGATGAAGAAAGCACCCCAGAAGCAATTTCTGTCTTACTAAGTCCAGATGTGAATGGATCTGACATCTCTCTTTAGAACTTACTGGCATACAGTACCTATTATCCTCAACTTTGAGACATCAGCTAAATCATAAGAGAATAAAGAAGGTAACATTCATCATCTGTTTACATGTGTTAATTATATGCCAAGACAAGTGAGTGTCAACTTTTACATTGCTAACAGAAGAACAAGGGGCAATTAATGACACAATAAGTTTTGCATGAATTATCAGGCAGATAAAGATGAGAGTCCACCTCAGAGAGGGGAATTTGATGTGTTTGTATTACCTAGCTGCAAGCGTATTATTTACATGTTTATTGCTAGTGTGCTAAATGTCATTTTGATGACCTGTCAGGAAGGTCTATCAGAATTTCCCCCTGATGAATGCTTTTATTCTTGACTCTTATTTTCTTTTAGGACCAACAAAAATCAAGCAAAAACAACAAAAAGACCTATGAAGTTCATGTAGAGTAGAGCAATTATCCTTTGTAATGTAGAATTTTATGTTTGAGTTTTGCTTTGGAAAGTCATCAATTAACTTTAGCTGACAGTAAATAAACAGAACAATAGCCTCTCTTCAAAAATGCTTAATTCTACTTCTGGGCTATATTTGCTACCATGGAATTTGTTGCAATGTTTACTCAGTCTGGACCAGTTCAAAAGACTGAACAAAGATGTGGGTGTTGAAAGATGTGGGTGTCGGGGTGAGACCAAGAGGTTATGAACAATTATTTTGCTTTCAGACAAGCAATTGGCTCCACATTGGTTAATGCCTGTTGGATTGAGTCCTGTAACAGCTTTTATGTAATAGATTTGTTCCTGTAAATTGTATATAAATCAATTTTTTATAAATTGATTCATAGTTTAAATGCAGTGAAATCTTTCTATTTAAAGAAACCCTACTACTCTAAATAGTCTAGAAATATAAGAATTTATTTTGTGAAATGGGTAATCAACAGAGAAAGAGAATAGTTTTATTTAAAGATATGCCTATATAGCAAGTTGTAGGACATCATCTGAAAAAAAAATATAGATGTTTGACTTATTTTTAAAGCAGTCTAGCTTTAGGCTCACAGAAACTCTAATGGCCAGGAGCTTTGTGACAAAATTGTCTTTTCCAAACCCTATAAAGCAGTCTTTATCCTGCAGTACATGTCCAGAGGGTACTTGTTCTCATTTCTGCTTTCATCTAAGCATCTCACACTGGTGGGTGGAAAGGGAATCAATGAGATCACATTTTTGTTCCCTAGCAGCAGGCATAAAAATGCTCTGAAAGTTAAGAACATTACTGCAGATGCAGGGCAAAACTAATCTCAGTCATTGGGAAAATCTTATGCTCTAAGATCTGCCATTATACACATATAATAGATGAGGAAACTGAGGCCCTGAAAGATTAATTAAATTCCCAAAGATGCTTCATTAATACTTCACAGAGTTAGGGTTTGTACAACAGTTTGACCCTACAGCTCAGCATCTTTAACAACCACACAACAAATTTCATGGGCATATGTGAAGGGATGGATAGATGGATAGATAGATACATATATGAATATATACATAGATATGTAGATAATTAGAGATAAATATATAAAATATTCAAGTGTTGATAAATGATACAAAATTATATGAATTATTTGTAACTAACACTTTTAGTGTTAAATGGAGTAGCTGCTGTCAAATTGGATCTTGGACATAGTTCACTGGTTTTCATTTTTAAAAGACCAGACATTTGCCACACTGAAACTACATAAAAGTTTAGAAAGGCTATAAACAGTGATCCTGAATCCTAGATCCCTTCACAGCTCTGGTTTGTGGCATGCAAAGATTTTTTTCACTGAAAATTTTTATATCAAATTTCAGCATTCTGGCTTCTCTTACAAAGCTGAACGTTTAGCAATGCTAGTCCACATTTTTTATAGGGTAACAATCAGTTTTGGAGTAGCTATGCTCTTCAGTTTGACACAGATTCTGTAATGTTTTGTACCTTTCCTGTGGCTTTCTTCACTTATTTACTTTACCTCTTGGCCTCCTTAGGTAGAGTAGTTGAATCTTGGAGCAAAAATCCCAAACCTCATTGTCAGGAGAGTTTTAGTACTGTACATCAAATACTTAATCTATATATGAAAATATATTGTATGTTTGCTAATCAGAAAAGACTTTTTAAAAAACCCCAAATTCCAACCTGCCTACACTTACTACTCTTAATATAGTTGTTTAATTAATATTAGAGTTTTCCTCTCCAAGAAAACATTTGATGTCTTAATCCTACAAGATTTATTTTAAGACTTCATTGCATTGCAGATGGATTTGTGAAGGGATGAATAAGTTGCAGGAGAAACATCCAGGCTCTAAGAACCTTTGCATACAAGAAGGAAGCCTAGGGAGTTTGAATCGTTTCTATGTGCTTTCCAAGTATGACACTGAAGAAGTAGCAAAAAGTCTACATAAACATTGTCCAGAAACCAGTACAAAATCCCATGTGCAAAAAAAAAGGAACTTGTTTCCATACATTTCTAAATTCTATTCTAAATGGAAATTATCATTTGAAAGTAAGTAAGCTCCTACTAAATATATATTTTAAAGTCATATTATATGATGCCAATATTAGCTGCCTTAAGTCCTTCATCTTATTTTCCTTAAATTATATTCTATCTTAAATTAGATTCTGATTGTCTCAGTAGGAGAGGAAGGCAATATTTGTAGGAATCATACTATTTTGAAGGAAATCTATGAAAATAACTATATGTTGTTAAATTTTTTATAATCCTCCAAACACCATTATTGAGGACTCAAAAGTGCCCTGCAATCAGAACAATAATATAAATACCCACTCACCCTCCTGTGTAGACAGCACAAAGAACGGATGCAAGTTTTCTGACTAAACAAATATGCTCCTCACTTCCTGTTCTATTGGATAGAAGATGCCAAATGTAGGAGGCAGCCATGAATTTGGTCCACGGAGACAGCCTCTTTCAATGTGCTCCTAGTCATATTTCAAGAACATTTTGTAATCATGCTTGACAATTGCCTTCCAGAAGGGAAACACTGAAACATTTAAAAACAGAAGCGTTTGGGAGCAAATTGAAACAGCTAACACTTGTAAAGAGGTTTATGATCCTTGAATATCTACCACCATGTGAACAGAGGGGGAAGAACAACTCAATTTAGGACCAAATATTTTATAAACTCCTCCACAAAAGTGAGGATGTGTTTCTACAAGCATGGGCAGAAGCATATGTTTATGATGTCCTTCAGAAACTATTAAATACTTGATCATTTATTCTACGAACATCCGATGTGAGTTCTACTATCTGGAATATTTCTTTTTGTGAATTCCTTGCCTGAACTCGAATTAATTTTTCATTAAACTTTACATTTGTTCAAGATATTTACTCCACTTGAAATTCCCTCCTCTTCTTTATTTAGCTATATGTTACCAAGTATAGAAATATCTAAGGGGTATACCCACCAAGGATCAAATTTCTGTCTTGTGTATTATTCCATTCACACTTCTACATTGAACATTTTAATTCCTGGGTTATCTTGCTTGGCATTTCAACTATAAATATGCATATAGCTTTTTGCTCAGCCTGATTTCTGACTTTGAGGGGGGCAAGATATTATGCTTTAGATCTCAAGTGTCTCCCCCTCAAAAAAAAAATCATCGGTTAAATGCTTGGTTGACAGCTGATAGATTTTTGTAATGCAATTGGATCATAAGGGCTCTAACATCATGAGTGGATGATGTATTCATAATTTGATGGCATTAGAAGGTGAAGGAAATTTTGGAGGTAGGGTCAGTTGAAGGGAGTGGGTCATGAATATGTGGCTTTCAGAACTCTATATTGTCCCCAGTCTCTTTGTCTCTGGCTCTTTTGCTCACATTTTCTCTCTGATTCCTGGCCACCATGAAGCAAACAGCTTTGCTCAACCACACACTCCCTACCTTGATGTTCAACATCACAACAGGCCCAGAGTGATGAGGCCAAGTGACCATGGATTGAACCTTCTAAGACTGTGAGTCAAAATAAATCTTGCCTCTTAAGTTGACTTTACTAAGTATTTTGTTGTAGAACAAAAAGATGACACAAAACAAAAGAATGTTTTGTGCCTCTTGGTATTCTTTACAACATCCAGCACTATATCCCTAAATTTAAAATGAATTAAAGAATGACCAGTTTTCCAGTTAGTACAAAATGTACACTGAATACTTTGCAACAACATTATGAAGCTCCAGCCTCATCAAAGGCACTAAATTCAAAATCTAAAATCCTAACTTGTGGAAAAGGGGATTGAAAATGATCAAGGTACTATATACCAATTCCCAAAAAATGAATACAATTATGTATCACAAACATACACTAATTTAAAAAAATAAAACCCCAATATATTGGGCTTTTTAAAAATCTATCTTACTCTATGGAGTAAAAACCCCACAATATATTGGTACATACTAGATAAGTCTAAACATATATTTAACAAGTGGACCTTTAAAAGCTGGACAAAATGCTCAAGGTTATGTAGGTAAGAATTTCTTGCTTTGAGGTATTATCTTTTACAGGAGTATCTGGAAGTATCTATTTTCCTCCACACACTATATGATAAAATACCTTCCTGTGACCATGAAATCTAGGAGCATTTCTAATACTGGCAGATATATACAAACAGACTGAGGAAAAGCTTGAAACATTTTCAAGTTCTAACTCCATCCCCAGAGCTTTATCTATCAAACCATCTTTTATTCCTTATTTAACTTTTCACGTCCATAACTGGGAGAATGCAAAAGCCCTAACATCATTTGAGCCTGCAGAATGGACAACTATTGCTGCTGGACTGGGAGCTGGGATAGGAAGAGATGGCAGTTAGTCCAAGCTGGCATCAAAAACAAGACTAACTGCAGGTCACTGAGATCAAGGGAAAGATATAATTTGTTAGGATATATCTATGGTCTTTCACCACATTTACCCACTAGGACAAAAACTCAACATACAGAAAAGAAGGGTCTAGAACATGCTGTTCCAACCTAGCCCTCTTTTTCCTTACATCAGTCATCCAACCAGAGTTTCTAGTACACTGCTCTTCCATCTTTCCTTTAATAGCTCTGTTTCTTCTTAATTCAAAAATTGAGATATGGGTATGAATATAAAAATAGAGATAGGAAGATTAATTGCATTTACACTTGGATTTACTTAGGTTATAAAATGATCCAATTCAATCAGGCTATTGAGCAAATGTTAGATTCTTTTAGTAAATATTTTAGTAGACTGTAACTAGGTGGTAATTATACATTCTTTTCCTCATAGCTTTACTAGTAGATACTATCTTACAGTGAAAACAAATCTCAGACCAAATTCCACCAAATTTACAACCATTAGCAAAATGGCTCCCTAAATAGTCACACAACTGTTAAATAGCTTGAGGAAAACCCAATTTCCACCTAGATACACTGATTACCACCTAGCATGAGAGGTTCGCTTATGTGATGTTCTCATGGTATCTCAAGTCACCTTTAGGAATGAATATTGCATTTGATTTCTCCAAGAAGAAAAATATTAGCCAAATAGGACTATAGACTTTGGGTATTCCACCAGTGACATTAAACTTCTGGGTTTGCTGAACTTTCATACTTGGTTTTTAAAAAATGGATCCTCTATAATATTTTAACCACACATCTATGTTGAACAACTCTCCTTTCACCAATTATAAATACTCTATGACATATCATATTGCAATAAATATATTTTAAGTGTCAAGTAACCACTTTGAAATTGTTCATTCCTAAATAGAATTTAAATACTAATAACCACATTTAAAATGTATGTTATAGTTCACTTATGTGCACATACACAAACACAACTATTTATATAAAACTATTGTAAAATAAATCATATAAGCACTGTAATTATAAATAAATAATAAGCAATATAAATATAGTTATGTAGAGTTATATAGACCTCTGCGTATGTTGCTTTATATTTGGAAAAGGAGAAAGAATAGTCCATTCTCAAAAATTGTTTGCTTTTGTCCAAACAATGTCTGGCACAGAGAATACGGTAATGCTTACAGATGTTTAAGGCTAGTTCAGCAACCCATCCTAAGTTTGCCTTAATCAATGAACATGTAGTTCTCTGAAATTAGAGTTTTTTTCATATTCTATCTGCTAAAAAGCCTCTAATGGCTCCACTGTCCACCTCCCTTTATCTTTTACTACACCTAGTTAAATTGCCAATATTCTGGAAATATATGTGTTAATTTTACCAACCCTGTATCTAATTGGAAAAGTCATTCAGCCACTTGTCATGAAGATGAAGGAGAAGATGTGTGAAGCCTAGACCATGCTCTTCTGTGTTGCTTTAGATCCCTCCAGCTGGACTAGGCTTATGAACTGCTGGTTCTTCACCTTCCTGCTTACTTTTCAAGACTTTGTCTGTGGCCTGTTAGCCTGAAATGTGGTTTTGATATCTCTCATGCCCAAAGGCTACCTTGAAGGAAAACTTGACCAGATTTATTGTACCCGTAGTATTATTTCACAGAATTAAAAAAAAAATGTTACTGCTAAGGTGCAAAGAATAGCAAATAAAAGAATAGCAAGTGTGGAGGAAGAATAGGTCATCAAGGAAGAGGCACCTTCAACACAGTATTCACACAGTGAAACTAAAAGCTTGCTAATGCCATGAGATCACCTGAGAGAATAATATTTCTTTTTGTACATTGATGTTCTGCATCTTGGAGAAGGCAGTAAATACTTTAAAAGCATAAATTTCTTATATCCTACTCCACATTTAGTTTCTTAGTATGTGCATACACCACCACTATCAAAATGATGTGTACCTCTTAGAAACTCAAGGTTAGAGATTTTAGAAAGATGTATAGCTTTTGGATAGATTTATTTAGGTAATATTTAGATACTTGAGATATTTTGTCTCAGCTGTTAATGGGATAAGTAAAGATGACTATTTCTGCTTGACAAATAAAGAAACAAAATACATTTAAAAACCACTTAGCTGTACAGTACAGGAATATTTATAAAAACCTATACTGACCTGTGGATCCAAACCTAGCTGTACTCCAGTAATTACATCTAAAATAAATACAGTCTGTGAATTTATCTAGCTAGCACTGAATATATTAATTAACTTTATTTTATTAAAGCTTAATTTTGTAAAGAATACATTCTGATTCAAGGAAATTTCATTCATATTAACTTTCCATTCTTATCCATTTTCATTATATGTCTTGATCATTTCAAGTTTATTGAACAAATGAATCATCCTTTCTTCCAAGACTCAATTTCTTCAGGCAAATAATTTTCACTGTTCAAGTCCTCAATTTCCATCTGACCATTGAGATTGCAAATAATAAATTATTGAAATTCATGACAGTAGCTATGTAACACGGGTACTGTGATCTCTGTGACAAAGATTAAATTGAACAGGAATTCCATCCTTCTAATTAATGAATTCATTGAAAGTTTCATGATGTAAATGCAGCTTGCAAAAACTAGTTACTTTCATTATTTGCCTTACTGAAATTACAGGGACATTTTATCAAACTGGCTTATTAGAGAATGGTAACTACTGTGAATCTTAAAGAAAAGCTTTTCATTTTATGATGTAAATGATTTTATAGTTATAAAAATCAAGGCTCTTTGAGCATGATGCAGATGTTTTCTCTAAGCTGGCAGTGTGAGGATGAATAGTTTTTCATTTATAGTTGTACAGTTGAAAAGAACTGAAGGCCTACAAATGAGTTCAAATTCTTGGTTTTTGCAATCTGTCTGGTATGCCAGTGGATCACCTTTGCCACACTTTGTTAAGTGATGTAAGGATCCAGTGAAGTACTTTGCTGACATGTCAGACCCCTCTGCTGTTTGAGTATTACTACACATGGAGACTTTAATGGAGAGTGCAGGGCAAGTCCTGATTCTGAAGCCCGACTCTGCCGCCCACTGTCTGTGAGTCCATGGCTAAGTCATTGAACTCCCCTGAGCCTCTGTTTATTCATCTGCCCAACCAACCCCTCAAGACTGCTTTTGGACCAGACCTGTTAGGAAGAATTGGTTTCCTTGCTTAGTCCAGCTTCTAGAGACTGCTAGCATTCCTTGGTTAGAAGCCTTATTCTTCATCTCCAACATCAGCAAGTGATTTTTCTCTTTTTCTTCATGCTTTACAGTGCTATCGCTCTCTCGCTCTCTCTCTCTCTCTCTCTCTGGCTACCCCTGGCAACATTTTTCTGATTTTAAGTACTTACATGATTAATTTGGGCCCACCCAGGAACCCATAATAATCTCCCTCAAATTCCTTAATATTAATCATATCTCCTGTAAGATAACATATTACTGGTCTCGCATTTAAGATGTGGATCTTTGAGGGGTGCTATTATTCTGCTTACTACACTAGGTATCATTCTTATTAAAATAAGGCTTATCTAGGCTTTTCCCAATAATCCCTCTCTACTCCACTGAGATTTCCCCTGTAGGCATTTATGCATGTGAGTTGATATAAATTATCATATTTTTGTTGACAAGTTGCTTTATAATTGCACTAAGCCTGCACCATACATTCATTTCTTCTCTGTCAATAAGTAAGCAAATTCTTCTGGCAAACAAATTTACTCTATAGATACCTCACAAAAGTCAGTCTTTCAATGTAGATTAATGAATGACAGGGCAGGTTTCAAGATATTGAAGGTCTATTCATTTGCAAACACATGTTTTCCATATGTTCCTAGCATGGGGGCAGTATAGCAAGTGAGTAAGTTGGTGAGCTTTGGCAGGTCCAACTTTCAGATTTTTGTCTTAGCTGTGTGATTGTGGTGTAGGTGCTTTATCTCTATATGGCTCAGTTTTCCTTACTACAAAATAGTGATGATACAGTCAGTAACTGGTGTTTGTTTATGAGAATACAAGAAATGTGCATAAAACTTTCCAGTCTTGATAGAAGTGCCTGGCACGTCTTTAGACAGTCAGCTGTAAGCTGCACAACAGTCATAAGCATTTCTGAGGCTTCCTCTTACATTTAAGTTTTTCCAAAGTGTTTCAACAATAGCCTTGCACAGAAAAAGGCATGAGGATTTTCTCCTTAGATCAGGAAAATATTTGGCAATTTTTCCAATTCAAAATCATCATGAGATTTCCCATTTCTGCTTTTGAATTAATTGTCCTTAGACATCTGCCATTTCCACTTGTGAATTATCTGACCCCTTTTCTGTTCCTTCTAGACACTACTCTATGACTTGAAGGCAACGCCCTGCTATTATGATATGCAATCAAAAGTAGGCGGGGCTGGGGGAAGAGAAAAAGGAGAAATCCATATCAGTCTATAGCTGTGCCTGTTGAACCATTTAGTTAAAAGTTTAAACCTATTGGCTATCTGAGAGTTTTTGCTATCTATGGATTTAACACTTTTATTTTTCTTATCCTTTAAGTATAAGAGAGAATTGAAACTTCAGATTTTATCTTTATCCCCAATCAATGGCATAAATCTAAACATGTACAACACAGGCATGTCCCTGAGGCATTCTGAAACTTATAATTCGGTGAGTCTGGGAGAAACCACTCCATGTCTATCTATACAATGGAATAAAACTTAAGGCTGTGGAAACTTAAAGTAGAAGTCATCCTCTTGAAAGAGAAGCCTTTATAATGCTTTCTTAGATCCATTTATGTCTAAGGGCTCTACAGACAAGCACACTGTAGGTTCTTGAGAAGGCCACAGTTATTTCAGTGATTTCAGGCCTTTCTGAGGATGCTATTCATTATCTTTCTTTCGTGGGAGCACTTTGCAAAGTAGAAGCTTTCTTTGGTAATGTCTGTTCTTCTCTATCAACGCCTCCCAGTACAGAAACAGCTCAGGCCCTGTCAGGTTCTCCATTATAAATTCTCATTTTCGGCAGTTTAGAAATCATCTATAAATATTCACTTGTGGTAGGATGAGATTTGACAGGATTTTTACAGTGATCATTTAAGGAATTATGGAACAGAATTGTATTTTACAGTTGACATGTTAGAGAAGAGACAGAAAGGATTGGGTGGATGGAGCAAAATGAACTATTGGAAATTCACAATTTAAGCCACATTTTCATAATACACGTTAATTGCTCAAGATCTTGTCAGAATCGATGCAAATTCAAAAAGATTTTTGGTGAAAAACATAAAGATAAGTAATTAAGAGTGTATAAATGTTTGGTATATGTTACTGAATCTGATCTCTTCCACTTGGGGAGAGCACACCTTGTTTATCTAGGTGTCAGGAGACCATCTGTAAACTAAAGGAGGGAGATTCTTCTGCTGTGGGTTGCCTGTCACCCAATTGCCTCAACAAACCTTGGCAACACTTGCCTTGGCATACACACAAAGAAACAAAGACGTTCATTGGAAGGAGGAAAATGAACAAGTAAAACACCAAACTTTCAAGAACAGAAAAATAACAAATATTTTTGGGAACATCAGTATGATTCTTTGTCCACCAAACATCTGTTTTATTTTATGATAACATCCTGACACTTGTGATTAGTTTTTACTTTTTCAAGAAAGGAAAAGGCAAAAACTATTCTTTAAATACATGTCTTTTGAAGAAGAATAAAAAAAACTGGAGGAGAAGGGGATAAAAAGAAAAGCCATAACAACAACAAACACAAGCCAGACACCCATGTGTCATTACTGATTTGGGCGTACAGAAAGGCTTTTCAGGCAGCAAATATGTTTTCTTTAATTAAATGACCAAAGGGAGAAGAGAAGAAAGGCAAGCTATGTTCAAAGAAAGTTAGATAAAGCAGTATACTTCAAAAGGCAAGATTTCTCTAAATTGGAAAAAAGACATATAAAAGATTAGAAGACATACATTTCTGAGTAGATTGGAACTTAAATTGTAAAAAAAATTTTTTTTAAATAAAATAAAACTTTTGAACATGAACTATGTAGCATACAACACCTTAATACCTCTCAGTGGGCAAACTATCATCAACCAACAGGCTCTGGCTCACATTTGTTCACACAAGTCCATGTGCATTTGTTCCTACACACAAATTCTTATTGTTTAGGAAGGGCAGTTCCGTAAACCCCCTTGGTTTCACAGTAAGATCCCTCACCAACCATGAAACAGAGACAAGTGGTAGAAAGATGTTGGGAAAATGCTGCTTTGTCAGCCCCAGAGTGAAAACCTTGGGACCCATGTTCCCGGAGCCAGCTATGGCACACCAAGCTGGGGATAAAGGGCTATGGACATCACTAGTACTTAAATATAAATCAATTAAAGTGACCCTGGACTCTTACTTCACTTGCAGTAACATTTAGTTGTTCTAAAACTTAGCTAAATATAGTTTGGTTTTGTTTTAAAACATTCCTAATCACTTATTGAGTTTTGTTCCAAGCACTTTGATGATTTTTGAAAAGACATTTATAAGAAAAAAAGAAAAATGATCAAGAATATACTTAACAAGGACTTTTCTAGCTAATGGAAACAAACACCTTCCAACCTGAGGTCTCGGCCTTTAGAACACCTGGGTAGCCTAACACTCAGTCCTAGAGTGTAGGGACCCCTTTTATGTGGTAACTTTTCTTTTACTTGGGTTTGGCTATAAGAAGCATCTGCAAATTAAGGGGTTACCAATGTCATGGTGGAGTCACTGTTATTCTAGTATGATTTTTTAAAATCTTGTCATGAGATGAGGTTTTCCACCAGAAAACATATATCAGAAGGTAGATTTAATAAAATTATTTCAGAATGGTGATTATAGAAGGCAAATTCCAGTGGGATTTCATGTTCTTATATGTGTAAAGGAGAAAGATATCAGGGCTTCAAATGATTGATGTAACAACAAGAGTTCTACTAACCCATGTGGAATTTAAGCAAGAGCAATCTCATAAATCTATCATTGATTATTGATGTCAGTTAGTTGCTTCATAAACCCACCGGGTTTCTGTTGCTCAGATGAATAGTTTACACTTCAGCCATCAGATAATGCAAAATGGTTTTCTCCTTTTTTTCCCATTTTTTTCATTTTGATTTTCAAGAAAATACCTGATCAGAAACATTTTTTACAGGCATCTACTGAACAAGAGTATGGAGAAAATATATGAATGAAATTTAATATCATAATCAGCAAAACCATGCTTTGTTTTGTGTGAAGATACAAGAAAAGGAAAGAAGTTGGCCATTTTGGCATTCCTGTGGAGTATGTCACCATAGTTTTCTGGTATCAACCTCTTCTGCTTCATATTTATCCTAGGAGAAAATTCTCAGCCTTTTGTTTGTTTGTTGTTAAATTCAGTGGCACATTTCCATTACACAGAAAAGACTTGGAAAAGGAAAAGGGCGGATCAAAAGTAAGGAATTTCCAGCAACTCCAGCTGGAGCACAGGAATGTGAACAACCACAAAGTAGAAAATCACACTCATCCTCAACTTCCCTGACCCCTCCTTATCTTTCACTTTCAATTGCTTCCTGTTTATTTCACTATTTAACTCTTTTTTCTGATTCTTCATCTCCATTTCTAAAGGCTTTATTCTCATGCACTGTATTCATCCCATCTTCTTTCTTCCCTCCTATCTGAGCTCTATGCTTTACCTATTAAAAGTAAAAGTGTAAATAAATATTTTTAATACATCGTAGTTGTCAATTCAAGAACGTTCCTTTTTATTATTGATTCATATTCTTTGGTATGTATCATATTTTATTTATTCTTTAATCAGTTGATGAACAGATGAATAATTCTGTTGCTCTTTTTCTCTCTTTTTTAATTTTGGTACCAGGAATCAAACTCTAGGCAGGCAGGCAGGTGCTGCACCACTGAGCTACATCCCTGTCCCTGAAAAATTCTCTTTTAATTATTATAAAATAATGTTGCAACACATACTTGTGTACAAATTTTTGTGCAGATACATATTCATTTCTCTAAGTTATGTGTCTATGAGTGGAGTGTCTAGGTCATATAGTGGGTATGTTCAATTGCTTGAGACAGTGCCAGACTAGTTGGCTGCTCCATGGTAAAAGCCTACCAGAAATCTACATGAAATTTTTCATACCATAGACAACACTTATTGGTCATCTTTTTGATTGTTGCCATTATTAGTGGATGTGAAATAGTATCTCAAAGTTTTTGATTTGCATTTTCCTGATGGCTAGTAATATTTAGGACCATTTGTATTTGTGCATATCCTTTAGAGAAATATCTATTCCTTTGGATATTTGTAAATTGGGTCATTTGTCTTTTATTATTAAGTTATAAGCATTATGTATACATTCTAGATACAAGTTCCTTATTAGATACATCATTTGTAAAATTTTTTCTTCCGTTCTGAAGTCTGTTTTTCATTTTATTGGTGGTATCTTTCGAGGCACAAAAGTTTCTAATTTTGATGAAACCTAATTAATTTACTGTGTTCTTTTGTTATTTGTTCTTTTGGGTCATATCTAAAAATATTATCTAATGTAAGGTCACAAAGTTTTGTGCCTATATTTTCCTCTAGGATTTGTGTAGTAGTAGCTATTAAAATCAACTTGTAAATTCATCTTTATTTATTTATTTTTATTGGAACATAATATTTGTACACCATTATGTGGTATGTTATGATAACTCAATAAATGAATAAATGTGTAATAATCAAATCAGGATCAGCATTTCTATTTCTTCAACCACTAATCATTTTTATGTGTTGGAAATTTCATAGTCTTCTTTTCCAGTCACTGTGAAATATATCATAGGTTATTTTAACCATTAGTTGCCATACTGTGCTAAAGAAGTACTAGAAATAATTCCTTCAGTCTGTTTCTGGTGTTCTTTATTGAACTTCTTTCTGACCCTCAACTCCTTCCCCTTCCCCTTCCCAGGACCACTATTCTATTTCATTCTTCTATAAGGTTGTTTTATTGGTTACCACAAATGAATTAGAACACAGGCATTGTCTTTCTATGACTGGCCTTTTTCACTTAATATAATGAACTTCAATTCCATCCATGTTGCTGCAAGTGACAAGATCTCATTCTTTTATAGCTGGATAATATTCCATTCTGTAAATATTCTTTGGACCATTTGAATATGTTTATAAAGGCATTCAATCTTATTTATTTGCATTTGGCTAATTTCCCAACACAATTTAGTTTTCTTGGGTTATTATTTCTCCCACTGAATTTTCTTGGTATCCTTAAAAAATTCAATTTCCCACTTAAAGTGAATTGATTCAAATCTGATTAAGCTACATAATTGTTTCAGAACAATCAACCAATTTTCTGTCCCTTTCTAGATCTCTAGAGGAGCCTCTTTCTACTATAGACACAGATTCTTATAACTTGTAGGCATAGCCCCGTCTGGTTCCTGAACTAACCCAAATCACAACACAAAGTATCACCTCATCTCTTTGAACAGTCAACTCCCAATTAAGACTCAGCCTTACAACTAGTTAGTTTCTCAATTCCTAGGAAAATGTAGTTCCTACTTTTTCCCCTTCTCCAATAACCAGTGCTAAGGAGAAACTAGCACATCTGCTGACTCATTAGCACTGAATAATTCCCATTGTCAAAAGCAGAATCTATTTTCTAACCTACCTTCTATATTTAGTCTAATGACTTAGATGTATTTTCTTGGTATTGGTCTCTTGCAGTTCCATATAAATTTTAGGATTATTTTTCTAGATCTATGAGGAATGCAATTGGTATTCTGATTGAGATCGTATTAAATCTCTATATAAGTTTTGGTAATATGGACATTTTGACAATATTTATTTTGCCTATCTAGGTACAGAGGTATCTTTTCATTTTCTGATGTCGTCTTTGGTCTCCTTTTTCAGAGTATTATAATTTTGGCTATAGAGGTCTTTCATTTCTTTGGTTAGGTTAATTCTCAAGTATTTAATTTTTCTTGATGCCATTATGAATGGTATTTGGTTTTTAGAATTTATTTCTTACGGAGCTCATTATTGGTACACAGGAATGCTATTGATTTTTGTGTATTTATTTTGTGTTTTACTACAGTGCTGAATTTGGTTATTAATTATGAGAGTATTTTGGTTAAATTTTAGAATCTTCTATGTAAACGATCATGTCACTTGAAATTAATGATAATTTGACCTCTTTGTTTTCTATACATAGCCCTTTTATTTCTTTCTCTTGTCTAATTGATCTAGCTAATGTTTCAAACATCATATTGATATTGAACAGGAGTGGTGAGAGTGGACATCTTGTCTTTTTCCTGATTTTAGAGAGAAATCTCAGCTTTTCTCTATTTAATATGATGTTGGCAGCAGGTTTGTCATAAATAGCTTTTATCAAGTTGAGTTAGGGTCCTTCTATACTTTTTTTTCAGGTTTTTAAAAAAGCATGAATGGATGTTAGATTTTGTTAAAGGATTTTTCTGCATCTAGTAAGATGATCATACATTTTCATCCTTGTTTCTGTGGTATATTACATTTATGATTTTCATATGTTGAACCATTGTTACATCCCTGGGATAAAGCCTACTTGACCATGATGTATGATCTTTTTGATGATTTCTTGTATTCTGTTTTGAATTTTTCCAGTATCTTCTTGAGAATTTCTGTGTCTATGTTCAGAGATTGACCTCTAGTTTTCTTTTTTCTTTGGGTCTTTGTCTGGTTTTGGAGTCAGGGGTAATGCTAGCTTCCAGAAATGAATTTGAAAGTACTCCTTCCCTTTCAGTTTCATTAAAGAGTTTGAGGAGTATTGACATTATATCCTCCCTGATGTTCTGGTTGAATTCAGCAGTGAATCTATCAGGTCTTGCACTTTCTTAGTTGGTAGATGTTTGATTACTGCCTCAATTTGGTTGTGTATCATGGTATTATTCAGGGTTTTTATATCTTCTTGTTTCAGTTTTGGTAATTCATGTGTGTCTAGGAATCTTTTCATTTCTTCTAGATTCTCTAATATGTTGGAGTACAATTTTTCATAGTAGTTACTAATGATCTGCTGTATTTTAGCCATGTCTTTTGTGATTTCACTTTTTTCATTTCTAATTGTATCGGTAAGCTTCACTAATGTGTTGCCTATTTTGTTTACTCTTTCAAAGAAGCAGGTCTTTAACTTATTGTTTCTTGTAATTTTTGTCTCAATTTCATTAATTTCTGCTCTGATATTTATGATATCCTTACCTGTACTAGGTTTGAGTTTGAATTGTTTTTGTTTGTCTAGGAACTTGAAGTGAATCATTAGGTGATTTCAGCTTGTGTTATTTTTCTAATGAGACAGATCATAGCAATAAATTTCCCTCTTAGTACTGCTTTCATTGTGGTCCATAGGTTCTGATATGTTGTACTGGAATTGTCATTTGATTCTAGGAATTGTTTAGATTTTTATGTTTGCCTTTTTCTGTGACTCATTGAGTGTTTATAAGTGTGTTGTTTAATGTCCAAATGTTTGTAAAATTTCTGTTGTTTCTTTGTAATTGATGTCTAGTTTCAGTGTCTATGATTGATAATATACCCAAGATAATTTCAATTATTTTGTATTTAAGCAGACATTATGAGTTAGTATATGGTCTATTTTGGAGAAAGTTCCATGTGCTACTGAGAAGAATGTGTATTCTGTCATAGTTGGTTAGAACACTCTGTAGATATTTATTCAAACACATAGTTCAGCTCAGATATTTTGTTAATTTTTTGTTTAGTTGTTCTGTCCAGTTGTGAAAGTGTGGTGTTGAGGTTCCATATTATTATTGTGTTGGTGTTTGTTTGCTCTTTTATATCTAGTAGTGCTGATTTTATAAAGTTGGGTGCACTGGTATTTGGTGCATATATACTTACAATCCTTATCTTTTCATTATATTGCAATCATCTTCTAAAATATCTTCCTTGGAAAGATTGGAAAAACCCTTCACAAACTGTCATGAACTTAAAAACATATAAAAAACCCAAAGATATTGATCACATATACAATCATTTCTCTGGCTTTTGATTCTTGTTTTGACTAATGCACTGTTTATATGCCCTCAACTTGTGTGGATTTTTAAAAACATACTGGCAATTCTAACTCGCAACATCTGATATCCAGAATGGTCCAAGATATATAGCATGGATGACACCCCATCTCTAGAAAAGGACTGTCTTCACACCTGAATCATGTCCTTCAATAGTTTTTCAGCCTAAACCAGTGGCAGACACGTGGGCAATCTGTGTTAGTGGTGTGTGGACACTGGAAATCTTCAGACTTTCTGGGATACAGCAAAAGACCATTTATTCTTTCTTCTGCCCATGATTATTGAATACTTACTATGTGCAAAACTCTACAGAAGAACAGGAAAATTGTTGGGATGGACTTCCCCACCCCAGCACATATAAGAAACATGAAAAGTTCTCTGAGACAATAGGACACAGACAAAAATGACTCACTGTACCCAGGATAGGGAAACCTCTTTCCTCCAGAGGTGGTGTTTAAATTTAGAATAAAAACACTTTGGGGAACTTGCTGAAAAAGGAGAATATGGTAGAGGAAAGAATGTTCCTGAGAAAATAAGCAAGAACAAAGAGGTGAGAGGAAGTTCTGGAGAGGAATATAGAATATGGAGTAGAGAGAGGGAGCTGACAAAGCTCGACTGTGAAGGGCCTTCTTGGGTACTTAAGGGATTTAGATATAATATTTCTCTGGTGACTAGAAGCCAGAAAATTTCAAACAGATAATGATGTGATGACATTTTTGTCTGAAAAAGATCAGCCTGCTGGCAGGATACCAGTAACAAAATATTCCAGTATTCCAAATAGTCTCCCAAGAACTTTACCAGCAATGACACTGAGCATATACATATTACTCCAGAATTGGCAGTTAACAATCTGCACCCTTCACACCCTCTAAGACAAATTTGTATGGATATTGAATTTACTGGATGAGTGTCCTCATCCTCAGAAAAATTTTGACAGGCTGTTTAAGCATTTGTGCCAATCACTTCTTTACAATCTCAATAGAATCCTAAGTGGACTTTATAATCCTGCCCACACTGCCTCCTTCTCTCCTCAATTAACTTCCAATCATGGTACATTCACATCACAACACCAAAATCAAATGCTTTTTACTCTGTCTCTACACTGACTCATATGTAAAACTGTTATTTGAGTATAGTTCTAACCTGCATGTATGCAGGTGACACCTGCAAACAGAGTCCTCAAACCTCACTGGGAGATGCTTATCCTGTGCTGGGTACTAGCCAAGGGGTACTATAGGTTGTCATGTAGTTAAGCATTCACTAAGATAAGAGCTGAATGAGATGTGATATAAGGTACTTTGATTTTTAAAATTTATGCTTTGAAAAGATTTAATTTAAAATCCCATGTGTCATCTTGATTTGCTTTGTCCTATAGCCAGCATGTGTAACTGCAGCATGTCCCACCTGCTGGGATGTTTAGGGCATTGTTCTGTTTGTCTCTAGGGTTGGATTCATGGATTTGCAGGCATTGCAATCACAAAGGGATCTGCATTGAGGAGAGCCCTGGATTGGAATTTTATGTCTATAGCAGCTTCTTGAAATGTATAAAAACTTTATTTTTGACTCTATATTTTACAAGTAAAGTCTATGGGACAATGCATCATGGGAATCTTGGCACCTCAGTTCCATGAAGTACCAACCCAAGCCACCCTTCCTCCTGGGATAGATTCTCAGTGATACATTTCCCCACTGCTGGTACTTGGCCCTTGCCCAGACTCCCTTTCCTCCCCCTGCCCAGCCACTACTGCCCCTGTGCACCTAGCCTAGCCCAAGTCTTGGCAGACACCCATGGAAGAGCAGAGTTAGACACAGGGTGTAGTATCTCTGGGCAGATGGAGATAGCCTTTCCTGCCTCAGGCTGCCCCTGCCATGGGACATGCTGTGGATGGTTCTGAATCTTGCACACCCCAGATCCAGATACTGAGCACATTTTGGAATCTGCTTCCAATATTTTGGGGTTGCCAGCCTATCTTAAATTAAAACAGGGTGCCCAAAGGAAGAGGATTTCCTAGAAGGGGTGAATCGCCATGTAAGAGAGCATAATCTACCAAATAAAGAACACTGCAACCAGTGGAGAAGCATCAGGGTAAATGTTTTTGTTTCAAAATTCATTTTAGTATCTTTAACAGCACATTTTAATGCATTGTATTTTCATTTTGTACTGGGCTCCTCACATTATATAAACTGTCTTATTCAACCCTTTTTATAACCATTCACTCAAAAAGTGAAAAGATGAGTGTGGAGTCACAGAACTTGTAAATAGCAAGGCAAAGATTCAAACCTAGAATGAGCATGCTTCCTTCCTTCCCTCTCCAGAGCCTACCCTTCCCCCTATCAGCATCTAGCATTAGTACTCTATGAATTCTCTTGAATTTTTTCTAGTGTTAATTAGAAGAACCATATTTTGGAGTGTCCTGCGCCTGGTATCAACTGGCATGGAGAAGTTTCTATAGGGAGAGTTCTAATTAGAACAAAGAAGCCCTAAATACTCTAGTTATTCTAATTTTGACATATTCTAATCTTCTCCAGGTGCTTCCCATAAGAAATAGAGTCCTGTATGAGGAATTTCAAGAGATCTTGTTGCATCTAAACTATTTTTCAGTCAGTAACCAAATCATACTTCCATAATGGAGGAAATCTTCCATTAATGTCAAGTCTGAGAAGAAAAGCACATTTTACATTTTTTTTTACTAAGGGTAGTGATGAAATTTATAGTCATTATTTATTAGTTTATCTTTGATTAAATTTTCCCAAAATTTACAGAATGAAGTTAGAAACACACCTGCTTGTGTTTCCACAATGCTTCACTGAATATCAAGTTCCCCTCTAAGTACTGAAGGTTTATGTCTCTGCCTCCAGGGTGTTCAAGTTATGTGCCTAAAAGACATCTCAAAATTGGAAGCAATCACAAATAGGAAAAATTGGCAAGCAATCATCTTGCAGACAAATAAGTAGATTCTTAAAACAATAAACAAATTACCAATGACAATTATAAATAAAATATTCATCTGTATATGGATTTATCTCATAAATTAGTAACAAAAATCTTCACAATTTAATAAATATAAATACTATATCATTTTTAAGGATGAAAATTATATTGGGAGACATGAGCATGCTCTTATTCTTGGCAATGAAAACAATGATTTTCCCTTGCTCTTCCTGTCAGAAGATTTCAGAGGGAGACTAGGTAAGTTAGAATAGCCAAAATGCACTTTAAAAAAAAAAAGGATTTAGTAAAGATCCAAACTAAGGGTTTAGTGACACTGGAACTTCAACATACAAGTCACCATCAATAATCAATAGCATAAAACAAACCAAAAGTAAAATACTTGAAACTGTCCTGAGGCAAAATTAAGAAGTAGAAGAATTTTTTTCTTTATTTATTGGACCAGAGGTGGAGCATGTGCAAAGACCCAGAGGTGACAGTGAGGATGGAGGTATTGTGGTCTGCACATGGTTCAGTGGGGTATACAGGAAGAACCAGAAAGGCAGGAACCACAAATGGCACCAAAGAGGTCCCCAGGGGCTAGATCTTGAAAGGCCTTGCATGTCATGCAGGAAGTTACACGTAAAGATACTGCAACGTTTTAAATAAAAATGGGACACAACTAGATCGTCACTTGGAAGGAGCTCTTTGGTTACACTATGAAGAATAAATTGAAGACATCACAAACTAGACCTCTGTCACCCTAATTGAGAGGCCATAATGAAGTTAAAAGCAGACATAGGAATGTGCTTAGGAAATATGAGGAGGCAGAATCGATAGAACTGGGTAACGGACTGAGCACAGGAATTAGTGTGAAGAAATCAAAGAAAAGCGAAGCCAAGTGTATGGCCAGGTTTCTGTCTTGGTCCACTTGATGGGCCTGCAATGGGGAAATCTAGTGCAGAGGTCATTTTGTGAATGTTTCTGCCAGAGACTACTGAGATCAGAGACACTCAGGACTTTGGCTAAATCATGTAACACCAAAATCCAGCAGAGGCTCCAGACATTTTCTCTTTTTTGAAGGTACAAGACTTTGTCATTACATAACTTTTTACAGTTATCTCCTCTTTCATTTTAAAACCTGTCCTCAGAACAGAATCTGATAAGCTCATTCATCCTAGAAAGAGTAGAGATTTCTTCAGATTTTGCAAGGCAAGAGGATTGCTAATCTACTTCAATCTTTATATGTTAATAAGAGGACTCTTTTATAACTGGACATCCTTCCCTCACTTAAAACATCCAACTAACAGGCCTGATAAATATACCAGCATAAGGATTTCTTCTCACCTCTGTCAAGTCAGTGATTTTTCTCCGCTAATCTAGGCATAAACAGGTGGAAGTTTCTAGACACCAAGAAGAGATTTAAAGTTCAGGGAGTTTTTCTGACTATGTGCGTGCATGTGTGTGTGTGTGTGTGTGTGTGTGTGTGCGCGCTGCTGGGGGTATTCTGAATTTTCTTTTCAAAGCAAAATTTTCTTTTCAAAGCAAGAATAATTCAAGCTCAAGGGTTAACACACTGGTATCAAACTCTGTGTGTAAGTATTAATTCTTTTATCTCATGTCAGACATGACCAGAATGCCCACTTTCCTTAGGGCATTACCCAAAACATTTCCCTAAAACTGAAGTAAGTGGTTCTGACCCTTTTAATCACCATTCACAGAACTGAAATGGATGCTGATGACCACGTCTAGCTGTAGCTCTCTTAGCTGAAATAACAAGCAGTCAGTAGGCCCAATTTTTAGATAAAGATTTCTCCCAGGAACTTTGAAAATGTTTTGTGGTTTTTTATTTGTTTGTTTGTTTTGTTTTGTGCTTTATTTGCTACAGAGATGGGGATTTTACTTCTCTGGGGAAAATGTGCATAGTTTAGGGGAGACTCACTTTGAAGCAATAGGTAATGCATAAAATTTATGTTTATCTCTTTTCCTAAGAGAAAGGATAAAATACTTATTTATATAGTGATTGATAAATAGGCCTCTCTTGTGTGAAGGAAAATTTGACTTGGAACCTCCTGCAATATAGCACCCTCAAATCCTTATTTTACAAAAGATGTGTTCGCTTCGGCAGCACATATACTTATTTTACAAAAGACTCTCAGAGCCATTTAAGACAGGTGCCTATTTTCAACATTTCTCAAATAGAACAGTTCACTTATGTAGCTACTATGCAGTGTGCAAGGGGTTTAGGGCACATTGCTGAATGCCAGCATTTATGATGACCACAGAAATGATGGCACTTGGTTCTTTATGGCAAACACCAGAAAAACCTCTCTACTGGGCCTTATTTGTTCATAGGTTCCTGGAAGAATCAGGTAAAATTAATACACAGTTCTTAAGCCAAGGATGTGTGAGTCACCTCAAATCAGTAACACACATACACACACACACACACACACAACACACTGTTTGCATGATCCTGGTTTGTGATTTTTACTCATAAAACATGCTTCTTGTGGTTTTAAATTAATTATTTATTTATTATTTTGGCAGTGCTAGAGATCAAATCTAGAGCCTTGTGCATACTACACAAACCCTCTGTGGCTGAGCTACATTCCCAGACTCATGGTTTTGTTTTAAAAATTATTTAAGGAAAAGCTAAGACAGAAAACATTTATAACTGGGTGTCACCACAGACTCTCAAGTTCCACAACAGAGATAGTAATAAATGCAAAACATGGCCTGTTCCTGCAGAGACTGGACTCTTGGCTTCAGGAAAAACCCCACAGGTTCCATCTCTATCTCCAAGCTAGCCAGACATCCAGCAAGCAAAGGAGGAGGGTCTGTCTCTTGCCAAACCCTCCTGAAACCGCTTGAAGTTGTTCCCTATTTTCATGAAATCCACCGTTAGGTTTCTCTTCTGCTTCACATTTTGCATTCTTAAATGTATATATTAATCCAAGAAAATGATCTTAAACATAAGAAATTTTGGACCAAAGAAACATTCACAATGTGGAAACATTTTAAAAATCATCAAATTACCTTACTTGAAACTACTTGCTCTGCTCAAATGCAACCCCCCTACCAAAAAAAAGCACTTCTAGAATGTTCCTATAAATCTATTGTGGTAGAGTTAGATTTGTAACCAGTTTATAGTCTTTATAGCTAAACATTTATAAACCATATATATATATATAAAATGAGAGGGTCAATTAACCAATTTTTAGATGAGGAACTTGATTCTGTAAGTTAAAAACTTGCTGAAGCATAGCTGCTAAGCAGGAGAAATTAAATTCAATCTTGACTTCAGGTAATTCTCAAACATTGTTCAGACTTACATTCTTCCTGGAGAAAGAATGTTCTGCCCCTAAATCCTGGAGTCTGAATGACGCACATAAGCCATATTCTTCTGGAAATCACTTTTCTTTTTTTTTCTTTTTTTTGGTACTGGGGATTGAACTCGGGTCTTTGTGCTTGCAAAGCAAGAGGGGAAACCACTGAGCTAAATCCCTGGCCCCTGGAAATCACTTTTTTTGGAAGATGAACGTTCATAAAGAAATGTAAATGGCAGAATGCCCTCCAAAAATCCACCAAGGGTGAAGCTAACTACACACTTTTAATTGTTGTCCACCCTGACCAGAGAAGCAGAGATCGAAGACAGATACCAGTTATAGTTAATAGCAAAAATCTCTCACTCATCACCATCTACCAATCTTTGTGCTTCCTCAGTTACTTTTCCTGGAGGCCTCAGTTCTACATTTCAAATATTAGTGTACTGGACAGACCCACTTATCCTCTCTTCTTTGGTGCTGAACACATTACTAAGACTCAATAAGTAAAATCTAATAACAACAACCTGAATCTCATATCAGGGGAAATTTCCAGTGGGAGCTTGTGATTGACTCACAGCCTGATAGCTATGATAACCTCTGGCACTCTTACTCAAATGTCTGAAAAGACTTTGATTTCAATAATGTTTTAACACAGTACTTCTTTAGAGATTTGTACTCTGGTGGTCCTTCTCTTTTTTAATTTAAATTTATTTTAACTCTGAGTTTAATTTAGGCGAAACAGCATTTTCAGCAACCTCTTAGCAATCAATGCTTTTTTAAATCAATGAACATAGTTTTATATGGATTTAATAATCCATTATTGATCATGTGGACACTATTTTTAGCTACAAAGTCTAGAGGATGGACTCAACTGAGGCAGTCTTTAGATTGTGATTTTTATTTCAATGTCTCTCGGTGCCAATTATTTAAGAAAGTCAGAAAAAACTTTAAACTTATTTTTGGATCCATATTAATGGTTAATTACAGAAAGCATAAAAAACTACTAAGAGAGTTATTTAGCCTACCAGTAGTATCCTAAGGTTGACCCTCTCAATACAAGAATTGAATTGAGAAAAAGTCCATTTTTTTCAATTAAAAACAAGTAAAATTTTAACATCAAAGACTTTCATTACCTTCTTAATGAAACCTTAAAGGTAAAGGCCTTGTTCTTAATTATGCTTGCTTGCTTTATTTATTTATTTTTCCCTTCTAAATTACATAATCAGCTATACATGGGCCTCAGAGAGCAAGAGCAGAGTTTGCTTTCCTCTGGGGGTGGTACACATGGGTACAGTTTCCATTCCCAGACATGCAACACAATCTCTTTAGAGCTCCTATCTGAAGACAAAACTAAAAGGCTAACGAAGACCGATAGAAGAAAAAGAGATTGAGTTTGTCCACTATTTCTGTAAGACTTCCATTTATTAAAAAAAATAAAAATCAGTAATAAATGACTAAATAGAATAGCATTCCACAATTACTATCATCAACTAAAATTATCATCTACTTCAGTTTCAGTAAGATTTTGATAAGATCCTCATTGTATATTTGGAACATTATTACAGTATATACATATTTTTACTGCAAATAAAAATTAGCATTTTTTGTATTATGCTTCTAATCTTACAAGTTTTTACATTTTCCATGGAACATCTGAACTCAGAGAAAGGGAAGGGAAAAAGCCAGAAAGAAATGAAATAGCTAACACACACACACACACACACACACACACACACACACACACAAATAGAGGTAGCAGGAGGGTGAGTAACTTGGCAGTGCTCTGACTCATCCCTCAGTGGCAGCTCAATTCAATAACCAGAGTTCATCCCCATGCTAGCTGCTGACATGGGAAGGATAAAGGACTACACTGTTACTGGAAAGGCTTATTGAAAAGATCAAGGATATATGTGCAGAAAGAAATTAATCATGAAGAAGCCTTGCCTTCTTTAAACACACCAGAAAATTCTTGCAAGAACAAAGAGGAGGAGGAGGAGAAAGAGGAGGAAGGAGAAGATGAGAAGAAAAACAGAAAAAAAGGAAATGTGTTTCTATTAACATCTTTTTCCGTCTTTTGCTTTTCATCCACATGCATGCCCTGATGCTCCATTTTTGCAAGTTCACCCTTAATCTTACATCCCAGGCAAAGAGAACAGTAGGGCAAAGTCTCTGAGATAGGAGACTGACTGCAGTTTCAAGAAACTGTAGACAGATGTGGCTGGACTAAGAGGGAAAGCAGTGAAGGGAAATAGAGCCAGAGAGGCTGGTTTCTGCAGCTGAAATGTTAACTTGTTTATTGAAAGAGTTTAAGCATAATTGTGGCATGGTTTAACCTGCATATTGAGGGGCCTATCATGGCTTCTGTGTTTACAGTAGATTGAAGAGAGACAAGATGGAAGCAGCAAAGTTAGGCAAGAAATGATGAGATGCAGACAGTAGCAGTGGAGGGGATAAGAAGTGATCCAATTAAAAGGTACAGAGTTTTTCTGATTGAACTGACAAACTTTGCTGTTGAATGTTCATAGAGTATAAGAAAAAGACGAGAGTGAAGAGTGACTCTAGGTGTTGGATCCTTACCATCTGCTGAGCACAGTCTGCATTTGGAACAAGTCAGTGAATAAAATAAACAGATACTGTCCTTCAAGGTGATTATGTTATAAGCAGGGAAAATAAAATAAACTATAGTTACACTAAATATGTGAATTTACAAATATATTAGGTGAGATTTTCTAAAAGAATGAGTAAAAGGAATGAGACTTGTTGGGGGAAAAGGTAGGATGTATGATTCTGAGTAGAGATGCAAAGAGTTTTCATGGAGTAGTTCATATCTGAACAACGACTTGGAACATGAAGACATTACATTATCCATGTATATATCTTAAGGAAGAGCATTCTAAATGGAGGGAAGAGCAGGTGCAAAGGCATCAAGGAAGGAAGATGTTTGATATGTCCAAAGAACAGTCAGGAAGCTGGTGTGTCTGAGGTGAGGTAGGGAGGTGAGGGGAAAAGTAGACATGGGTATCAAAGGGTATTATGGATATTAATGTGGCCCCAGATAATGTAGAGCCCCACCAGTGTTTGTAAGGGCATTAGTGTTTGCTCAGACTAGAATGGGGTGCATTGCTAAGTTTTGAAGCTAGGATCTGAGTGATCTGACTAAAGAATCTATAAGGTCATTTTAGTTGCTATACTGAAATCAGACATTAGGTAAATAATTAAAAAGTTAGGTAGTCATAGTCATTCACCCAAGAATGGGGGCAGTGAAAGTTGTGAGGGAATGGACTTCAGAGAAGGGATGGTTTCATGAAAGAGCAAAATCTGGCAGGCACACTTGGGTGGAGAGCCCTAGAAGGTGGTCCCACACTACTGGAAAGACATGAAAACCAGCAAAGAATTTCTGTGGGAAGATCATGTCCCTACTTGGCTAGGTTAAATAGGCCAAACCTAGCCAAACAATCAACTCTTGGCATCTTATCTTTCCTATCATGATTTCTCTTTCCATTCATGAAATGGAACGGGTAAAATCTAACTAACCAGAGTGCCAGGGAACATTGCAGGGATAAACATATTAATATAAACTTGTAAACTTAGAGATTTCTCAGGAGTTCCACATGAGTTCAAGGAATGAATAGTTAATTATTACTGTCAATTGAGTTACAGTTTCTGAAAAGATTGCAATCAGTTAGCAGTTAATCTTTATCTTGTGTAAAATACCCAGAAAGTCTTACTTTTGATAAGTAAAAAATGCCTTTGGTCAATAATACAACATGTTTTATTTAATTTTTGCATTAAGACAAACTTAAGAGTAATGTTTAGATGTGTGAGTAATCAAATAAACTGTGCAAAAAATGTGTTATAAACTGAAAAATACTGTGTGCAAATAAGATTGTATTGTTAAGTGCTTTGTTAATCATTCATCCTTCCTTTGGAATAATTGTGTTAAGCATTCAAAAGCAAACTCAAAATCCAAGAATTAAACTCTGCTGCATGTCTAAAGAAATGATGTAGAAGTAGATAAAAATGTGTGCGTGTTATACTTTTGTTGTCAATGAATATACTTTCAAAACATTCATTTAAACATAACAAGTATAACATATTGAGTCCTATTTTTGTATTTCATTTTAATTTGCATTTTTAAAAGTTCTATGTCTGGATTTTAAGTACATTTCATTCACTAGAAAAGTTCATTCATGTCCTGAGGTCATGAGCAAGAAATGGCTGGATTATAGCTACCATCTCCTTTCATCACAAGATAAAGGAAAGCTCTGTTTTTGTCAGCCCATTTAACCCAGGAAAAGTTGAAAACTCAAAAGCAAGCTGGAAGATGGAAAAATAATATATTTTAAGGTATCTCAGAAACAACTTGACTTTAATAGGCTGTGAAAGTCATTCCATGTTCTTGAAAAAGTTACCTGTGTATGTTCTGGAAGCATGCTCACAAACCAGAAATCCAGAGATTGAATGCCCTTGCTGACAAGTCCCTCTACCCCTAAGTAACCAGATATTATTTCCGTGCAGACTCCTAGGCAAACTCCCTATAGCCTGAAAGCTTTCCCTAAGTGAAGAGCCTTAGCAATCCAGCAAGGTGAACTTCCTACAGTCAAGGAAGCAGAAGGCCAACAAAAAGAGTGATGCTGCTGTTCAGAAAACATGTGACTGGAGAACATTGTGTCCTTGTTAGATGTTCTCCATCATGCAACCAGAAAGCAATCTCAGGGAGCCAGCAAGCCTCTAAGTCAAGAGCTGCCATCACCCTCCTATGAAAATCATGCAGAGTACTTGAATGAATTCGCCTACAGGTCATGAAGCAAATGGCCAGATGTTTCAGTCTTGTCAAACCAATCTCTTTGAAGAGTCAAGGCCTTGAATGACAAGAAGAATACCTGCATGTTTTGCTTTAAATATGAAGTGTCTATCAAAGACTCATGTATTGAGAACTTCGTCACCAAGGCAGAAACACTGAGATGTATGGCTTTTGGGAAGTGATCAAATTCTTGAGGATTAATCCACTGAGGAATCATTGATGAATTAATCCATTGATGAATTCATAGCTGAATGGGCTATGGGCTAGTAGGAGGTGGAGTCTAGTTAAAGGGAGTAGGTCATGGGGACATGACCTTGGTGATATCTTGTCCCCAGCCCCTTGCTCTCTGGCTCTTCCTGCCTTCTCTGCTTTTCAGCTGCCATGAGTGAAGCAGCTTTGCTGCACCATGCCCTGCCAACATAATGTTCTGCCTTACCTAAGGCCCACAGCAATGGAGCCACATGATCATGGAGTAAAACCTCTGAAATCATGAGGCAAAATAAAACTTTATTCCTCTACATTGTTTTCCTCAGGTATTTGGTCACAGTGAGGAAAGCTAATACAGTGTCCCAAACTCAGTCAGCTCTCCACACTATCACTGCAATCACTGATGGTCACATGGGTGCAGGGTTTCCTCCAGTAAAGCTAGAGCATCAGAACTAACTGCGAAATTCTGAATAGGGATGAGCTAATTGCAAGTGCAATCTGATATAGCACCCTACGTCTAGCAAAGTGAATGCCCAAATCTACTAAAGATATAGAAAAGCTCAAATTACTAGTATTCAATTTCCATAATCTTCCTTAGATTTCTATTATATTTCCTTTTGGTGAGCAGGAGAACTCGGTTTTTGTTTTTTTATTTCTTAGTTTCTATTTCTCAAATCATTTGCTCTTTGAAGTCTATTCACCCTTATTTTCATTGCTGCTGACAAGGAAAACTGTTTAGGATTTTTTAAATTAAAATCTTTATAAATTAAAAATAAACTCTTTTGCTTTTCTTTGCAAAAGTAAAACAAAACAGAAAATGAACAAATGAAAAACTAATTACTTTGGCCTTTCCTTATGAAACCAAGCTTTCACCTTTCTAATCCTTGTCAAAAAATTTAAAAAATGATTATATAGTCAATCATGTTTTTGAAACTCTTTAACATTATGGTCCTTTCTTGGAAAATCTTAGTCTGTTAGTAAATTGAGGGCTCTAAAAAGACCAGCAAAATAACTCTATAACATCAACAATAGATAAACACCAAATAAACAACAAATCTTCAAAACATACAATTCCAAAGTGGTTGTTTCATGACATCATTTAATATATAAAGAACTGTGAAGCAGGCATAGAAATTATTAGACTGGTAAAGTAATACGCTAAGACACAGAATTGCTCAAAATCTTCTAATCAAAATGGCAAAATCGATGGGAGTTTTCAGAATTAATCTGCCCAGAATTGTGACAATATTTTAAAATATTAGGTATCTTGCTCTTAGGCAATAAGCAAACTTAGTAATATTGTACAGAGATTTTTATAGGAGTGAGAATTTTCCTGTATTCCTTCACAACAAATGTTTACTAAAACATAGCTGTTTCATCGCTGTAGCCATCATTTCTTATACATAACTTGGTACACAGGGAAGTTGGCTGAACTTCTGAACTACTAAAACAATTTGTGTTTATGTGTCCCCCCTCCTTATAATTTGGGTTTCCCTGAGCTGCTCTGTCTTTGTAGCCACACAGAATGAGGATGGATTCCCTCTCAAAAGAAGAAAGCAGAGGGCCTGGGATTTCCATAAAAGCGAAGGGAAGACATAGAAAGTTGACTTCTATCTGAGCCTCCTACCTCCCAACCACACTTGACCTGGTGCCTACAAAAGGAAAGGCAGGGAGGGAGGCAAGTTCTACAGAGTGTCTCATTGTGCCAGCGCTGGGGGGGGGGGGGGGGGGCTCAGATCAGAGGGGCTTTGGGGTCCCTGGAAAGAGATCCTTCACAGGGTGCTCTGCAGTAACGGGGGCTGGGGTGCTCGGCAGTGGACAACTGGCAGCACAACGGTTTGGGGCAGTAACCCAGCTCATCCCAACCCCTTCTCCTGTGGGTTAGAAGGATCCCTGGATTTTCCATGTGACTCTAGAGTCACACGCAATCTCTGGGATCTCAGCTGGACAGGTTAGATCTATGGTGGATGAAAAGTAGCTCTGCAGCCAGAGATTCTCACACTACCCTGGGACTCGGTAAAAATAAACAAACAAACCTCATTTGGATCTGAGCCTTTCTGCTGTGGAGGTGAAGGACAAAATAAGCCCAGCTCTCAGAGAGTTCTGAATGGGAACCAAAACCAACCGCAGACTCAAGAGCTATAATCACCAGCATCAGATGCCAGGGGCGCCCAGGCGCGGACGTGGATTAGGGACCCTGTGAGAAACCAGAGCAGACCGGAAAAATACGCGGGCCGCAGATGTGAGACTCCCTCCCTGTCCTTCCCACAACCAAGAGAGCACATGAGATGTCTTCTCACACACGACAGCTTTTAATGCCCAGAAGCCATGTTGGGCAGCAGCCTGAAAAGTGAATATTGAGAAAAATGAGTTACCTAACTAGGACATTTGCCCTATCCAGACCCGCTTAGATTAGCAAGGCGCATTAATCTGGTGTTTCTCTCCGTGCCTGTCACGCCCTGCTATGTGGCAGATACAGTTTATTAGGAGGTTCAAGGGACTTTGGGAAATAAACCACATTTTCTTTGCCCATTTAGAGCGTGCAGATTTATCAGTCCCCTGCACATAGAGATGCCCAAATTGCTAAAATGGGAAGTGAAACCATTGGCCTAAAAATCCGTTTCACATGACGAAGCTGAAAGAGCCATGTAGCTGGGAAGCTTTACTTGCTAAACTCTGCAGGCCGTGGCGAGGGCTTTAGAAGAAGGATGGTGTTGCAATGAGACAGATTTAGGACCAGCCTGGGGCCCCACGAGGAGCTGTCCAGTCTCTCTAGGTTTCAGCTTCCTCTTCGGAGTTTACTGTCCTGAATCTCGCCTGGCTGTGTGAGTGTGAGTAGTCATGTATTTTCAGAATTAGCGGACATTATATAAAGTTCTTGGCCCTTGGAGAGCCTCAAAAACAAACCTAGAAACTAGAAGCTCATAGTTGGTTTTCCAATGCCAAGAACTTTAAGATTTCCCCAGGTGCCTAAGTTGGCTAATTACTTCTACCTTCGATGGGCCGCAGTTATTGTTCTAGAAAAAATTGCATTCCCTTTATCCTTAAAATAACTTTTAATTTACCAGCCCAAGCAGGTACCTTTGAGCTCTAAATGACTTGGCAGGGGCGATTCTTTTCTTTATTTTTCCCCCAACTCACTGTAAAAGAAATAGGGTCTTAAAACCACAGAAGGAACAAAGAGTTATACATGTCAAAGTATTTGTGAGATATTTATATAATATATATAATATATAATATATTATATATATATATTAATGTATCATCTGTCTCAGCTTGAACTTTTAGCAGTTTTTTTCACTAGCAAATAAAAGTTCAGAAGGTTTGGTGCTTCACAATGCCCAGAAGCATTTAGGATTTACTTCACATTTATCTTTCATGGGAAGCAACATAGTGATGTTCTCTGGGAGCCCGATGCCGAGGGAAAATTGAGGTCCTAGAGTAAGACTATGAAGATAGAAGGAAAGGAGCTTAACCTTCAGTGTTCTCGGGAAAAAGCATGAAATTCACAATTCAGACTTTGGACTGAAAAATATTCTCAAAGCTCAAGCCATCTGGAAGGAGCTACAACCTTCTTATCCTCTGAGCCTGCCTTCCCCACCCACCTTAAAAGAAGCTTCGTTCATTTTCCCTTTTCTTGTCCTTACAATATGTCATTTATTTTACTCTATCAACAATTTTTAATTGCCTGTCACTCATCCAAAGTTTCCAGGGGAAAGATTGATTGGGAATTGACATATTTTTAAGGAAAATATTTTCAATATTGTTTGGTCTTGGAAAGAGAATTTTGGATTCTTATCTAACCTTCTGAAATGACATTTTTTACATCATCTTGGCTAATATACATTTTTGAATGGGCATTGTGTAGAAAATTTTTTGTTGCAAGTTATTATCAGGGGAAACAAGAAACAAGACCATAAGACATAGAATGTTCCCTTATAGGGACTGCCCAGTCCTTTTTAAGTCAATAATGATATCTATTTAGTAAACAGTGACATCCTTCAGAATCCTGTCATAATCAGGATATTTTAATGGTGCTGCTTTAATGGTGCTTATTATTGTATGTTTATAACTCTAAACAAAGATTATCATTTTCCTTTATAGGTTAATATTTTAGTGAACATATGTTTTATTTGAACTTATTCCCCATAGCTATTTCATGATTATCACCTTTTTTAAAACTCATAAGCCAGAAAGAAAATATTAATGACCTAATTTTTACCACAATAAATTCTCCAATTGTATTCATAAAACTATTGTGTAAAGTAAAACTCCCAGAATTACCAGTCATTTGTTTTATTTGGCATTTAACAGCATGGCCCCCAGAAATCTCATACAATTTTCTGGAATCTTGGGTGCAAAAACTCTGAGGGATAATCAAATGTAGTTCCAAGTAACTATACTAATTTTCATCTGCTGCTTAATAGAGTGCAAACTCACAGTTGTTTGAAATAGCATAACAGCAGGGTATCTCACTAATTATAATCAAGTAATGATTTTTGGCTCAGGGAGTTAGCTAAGGAATATTCACACACCACATTGCAGGTTTCAGGACTCCAGACTTTTCCTTTTGTTGTTCCTGCCTTTTGGGTGTATCTCCACATAGAATACCTACATGCCCCCAAACCAGAAACCCCAAAACAGTCATTATTCATCCCATTTCTTAAACATTTTTCACACTAAAGCCCAAAACTCAAGCAGCCAGAAAACTTGGTGCTTTAAGCCCACTTTAAAATGCCTAGAAAACTATAAAAACTATTACTTCAAAACATCTTTACATGGATATTCTCATATGTTAGTATGAATGTGCTTTATCCATCATTTTGAACCTAGCCACTTATTTTTCTAATCTATGTACTAAAATTACAGTTTCATAAGAAGAAATAAAGAATCATAAAATGATTTTGAAGCCAATAGTTTTGCTTATGGAATGCTCCTCCTAACCCCAGTTACTCAGATTTTTCTCCCATTTTTCTTTCTTCCCATCAGACACTTGTGCTGGGAAAAAAATGCAACTTTTTAGTGTATTACTTGCTATTTAGTTTTATGATCACTTTTGAATTGATAGAAATGTGTGTGACAATCCTAGTGTTGACTAATGAGCCTAAAATATAGAGGTTAAACATTCCCTAGATATATAGTCTGATAATTTAATTTGAGTTTCAGCTAAGATTCCAAATTAGGCCCTATAGATTAATTTTAGTCCATAGTAGACATAACAGAAAGCTAAATCTTTAAATGTACCAAAATAATTGATCTGCTTACTATCCACATTAGTCAAGACCACTGCTCCCCACTGATTATGGAAATAGAGACCTATGGCTTTGTCCAGGCTTCCCCATTCAGCAGCAGGCAGTAGTGTGTGGCCTTTCAGAATTGGGGTTTGGAAACTGAGCCTGGATTAAATCTCAGTTTTCCCTCTGTCTAGTCTTATGACCTTGGAGAATTATCTGCCATGTAAAGATCATGCCTTATTTATAAACTAGAAAAATTAATAGCATGATCCTCAAAGAGTTGTGATGAGGTTTATATAGATAATATGTACAAAAGACTTCAATCAGAATCTTGCAAATAATAAATCTTCAATAAGTACTTGTTCTCTTTTATTACCATTATTACATTAGCCTTTAGTCTAAAATGAAGTCACATCTATGGTTTCAAAGGATCTCAACTCCTTTGTACTCCAACACTAGAGAAATCTTCTGTACCCCCACCTTCACACAGCCGAACAACATTATTTAAAGTCCTCTTATTTGCTATGAAGAGGTACAAAAACTATCCTCAGATATTGTTCACAAGTGATTTACTCTCTAATAAGAGGTGTAACCTGAACATAAGTTAGTAAAATATAAACCAAACAGTAGTAAATGTTGTGAGCTAACATACCCTGGGACAATGGTATCAAAGTGTGGTTCTTGGGCTCCAGCATCAACCCTTCTGAGAAATACTTAGAAATGTAGGTTCTCAGATCTCACCCTATATTTATGAATCAGAAATTCTGACTTTGGGTACAGCAATCTATTGTAGCCTTCTAGTGATTCTGATACACAGGAAAGATGACAAGCATGGCTCTGAGAGAAAACACCGCCCACTGAGGAGATTGAGAAGGATGTGAAGGGGGTGGTACTTGAGAAGCCTAGAAGTAGGAATGATTTGGACATGCAGATATGCAGGTCGGAACAAGGAGTAAGGCAAGTTATTAATATTTGAAATAGCAAGTAGTTCATTTTGGCTTGAATACTGATTACATGAAGTAAAATGTTTAAAAGGGTGGTAAAAGTATGTTGAGATTAAATTGTAGATTTAGTTGGTACCTTAGGGAGGTTCATCTTGGACCTCTTTTGTCTTGGACTTCTGCAATAAGAAAAATTTTTAGGCTAGGGAGATTTATGGCCATAGCAATTTAACAACAATGTATAGATCAAAACATGAAAGGGTATATAATATATAGATTACAAGCTAAAGAAGGCTTGAAGACAATTTGAAATATCTTGCAACAATTTGTGAATTTTAGGAAGAATTGGACTCAAATACATCTCTGTTCAGGCTCTTGGGATATCTCAAATCTTTCAAACTATCTCAAATGAGTTTCTATTACTTAATAATGTTACTGGAACTTACTATAAGTCAGGCGAGTGCTAAATGCTTTTCATGCTACATCTCAAGTAATTCTTACAACCATCCCATATCACCAGGTAGGCCATGTTCTCCCCTTTATATTACAGACAAGGAAACCGAAGGCTGGGCAAGGTTAATACACATAGGGCAAGTCGCACAGCCAGTACACATGGAGTCTGAATTTGAATCTAAGTGGTCTGACTCTAAAAGCCATACTCATAATCAATGTGCTATATTAAATTAGCCATGCCTATTAGAAGGCAGAAGTTAATCTCTTAAAGTATAGATATAAACAGACTTGTCTGATAATAAAGGGTACTAATAAGAATGAAAGGAAAAATTATGAGAAAAGAAAAAAATGGAAGCGAAGTATGTAAATAGGGCAGGGTGGAGGGGTGAAAGGTGCACAAGTAATGGGGAAAAAATAAGAACCAAGATACATCATGTACAGGTACAAGCACCCAATGATAAATGTAAATGTATTGTATAC
>NW_004624744.1:1679644-1694056 GCF_000247695.1 Heterocephalus glaber
CCTAACCTCTGTTCCAGCTGGCTCAGCGTTTATGTTTTTATATATAGATCTATAATCCATTTAGATTTTAGTTTAGTGCATGGTGAGACATATAGGTCTAGTTTTAGTCTTCGGCAAGTTGAAACCCAATTTGTCCAGCTCCATTTATTAAAGAGGCTATCTTTCCTCCAGTGAAGGTGTCTGGCTCCTTTGTCAAAGATACAGTGTCAAAACCAGTGATTCTTGAAATGTGATTCTCAGATCAGCAGCACCAACAGCACCTGAGGCTGTTAGGATTGCATATTCTTAGGCCTCTCTCCAAACATACTGAATGAGAAACTCAGGAATAAAATGCAGAATCTGTGTTTCAACATGCCCTCTAGGAGGCTGTGGTTCCCATTCGAGATTGAAACTGCCACTCTAACTAATGTCAGTCCTTTTTTCAGATTACTGCAAAAATCAAATGAAAATAAGTTTTGTTTTGTTTTGTTTTGGTACCAGGGATCGAACTCGGATCCTTGCACTTGCACAGCAGGCAGCGAAACCACTGAGCTGAAAATAAGTATTTTTAAAGTACCTAATATAGTACCTAGAATGGGCACTTTTCTTGTTTGCTTATTTATTATTTTTTGACAAGAGTAGTGAGTCTTCCTACACTAATTATAGAAAAACAATAGAAGTGGCCAAAAACACATAGGAAGGGGCCGAACAATATAGAAATGTCTAAATAGTTTGCTGTATACAAGTAGACATGAAAATTGTCTTCATGGATTTGAAAAAAGAGCACATTTACTCATCCTAAGGTCAGTTTTCATTTATCAATCTAAAGAGAAATAATTGGGAAGAAGATTTGGACTCAAACCAGTGAGAAGTATTCTAACAATGGAAAAGACTGAGGCAGAAGGTCAGGGGATTCACTGCAATTGCCCAGCAGACAAGAAGACATTTTTATTTCAGTGGAATTACCTACCACATACCCTGCCAATATTCACTTCTGTATGGTTACTGCCTTTTAACAGGTGACTCTGCATAGTTTCTAAAGATTCACAAATATTCTACAGAAAGGGTCACAGTAGCTGTCCAGCTAAAGATGCTCCTGCATGCTGCAAATAAAGAAAACTTTTACAAGTGGATCATCACATCCATACAGCCTATATGTCATGAATACAAACACATAACTATAAATACTACCTGTGTTACCCTCTGAAAAATCTTCGGATCCTCCTTTCTTTGTGGCATCCTGCTAGACTAGTTCTCCAAGTTTACACAAATATATTCTGTACCCCATCTTTACTTGAGTTTATGAAAAAGGACGCAAATGTGCAGTATACTAAACTTATTGAAATTTATTTGCTTATCTGCTTCATGTTTTAGATATTGCAAAACATGTATCATTTTTAAATAATGTTACCTATTACTGTTCTTTTGCGTAATAGAATATTTGTTCTTTGCTAAAATGAGGTAAATGCATTTTTTTAAAATCTGAAAAAGGTTTTGGATCTATAAAAAGAGAAAGTTTCCAATGAGATTAAATTTCAATGCTCATAGAATGACATCAAAGCAATTAAGAAAGAGTGAGTTAAATATAGCTTTCCCCTGACAGAGAAGCTGCCCTTAGTAGGACACATTGCTATTCTGTAACCAAATACATTGCCCCAGTTTACTTTAATTCTCACTAAATCTCCACACCCTCTAGAGTGGTATCCTTGAGAAGTCAAATGCCATGATTTTTTTAAATCAATGGTAATGCAAAAAGCAATAATGGGGCTTGCCAGGTGCAAGTGTTAAACAGATTTGCACACCAGATTCAAACAATAAGCAGACATTGACTTAATAGGCCGCAGAATCAGAATACCTGGGCCAGCAATGTGTTAGGAAATACTGTAAGGTACCTTGGATCCCAAAGATCTGAGGACAGCTCTTTTAAGATTTCCCTGCTATACTAACACCCTGCATGCTCCAAAAGTTAAATAACAGCATTAACCTTATCGTGAAGCTGTTTGCAATATTATGTGAGCTAACGTTACTCATTTTTATATCACCCAGGAGCTGGAAAACATTGAATGATCAATGAGTTTTTAACAAATAAGTAGATAAATTACTTTGTGAGAATTGACGTCTGGTAGTTGCATTCCACCTTCAAGACATTGTTTCTCCTCTGGACGCTCTCTACTTTAAAATAACCACCAGGGGTTGCTATTTTATATTTTTTAAGCTTACAATGTCTACAATGAGTTCTTTCTTTTCTAAGTGTAATGCAATGCTGCAAGTTGTCTTCACCAAAGAAGGCCATAATAATCTATGCCATCTCACTTGTTCTTCCTAAAAGAGATATTATCATTCATCTCTCACTGAGAAGTGAGACCTAAGTCCCTTTTTTTGAACCCGGATAGATTTTGTGATTGCCCTAACTACTGGAGTATGGTATAAATGATGCTAAGTCATTAGATCATGCAAATACCATGTCTAACCATCTTGTTCTCTTGAAACTCTGCCACTTGCTCTGATGAAGCCAAGCAGCCATATGGAGAGGCCACATGTAGATATTCTGCCCCATAGCCTACATGAGGTCCCAGCCAGCCATCAGCCTTAACTGCCACATGTATGAGTGGAGTCCTCAGATGATTGCAGCCTTCCAATCACCCTCAGTCCTCAACCCAACCCAGCTGCTAAATCAAGGGGCAGAGACAAGCTGCCCCTGCTCAATGCTGTCCAAATTGCAGATTCATGAAAATCAAACGAAAAGCCCCACTAATCTTGTTTCCAGCCACTAAGATTAGAATGATTTGCTATAAAGCGATAGATAATTGCAATATATTATGGAAATAAAAGTATATAATAAATATAAAGCTCAATTATTACTAAAGAGGCCACCTGTGTAATCATCACCTAGTTCAAAAATAAGAACATAACTAATGTCCCAGGAGCTTGTCCAGATCTGTCCCAGTTGTAACTGCTCAAAGGTAACCATTATCCTGATATCTAACCTCAGAGATTAATTCAGACTGTTTTAAAATCTATATGAAGGGAGTTGAGCAATAGGTTATATTTTGTGACTAATTTCTCTCTCTCGATATTATGTTTATCATAATTACATAATATTTCCCTCAATATTATGTAATCCATATTGTTAGATATATCTGTGGCTCATTGATTTGCTACATATTATTCTATTATGTGACATAAAATATTTTCTCTTTTCTACTCTTAATAGATAGAATAGAATAACCTGATGATCAAACCAATATGTAACATATTGTATAATGGACAGCACCACTTTGACAGTTTTCAGTTTCAGAAAAGGAAAGTCAGAGTGGATAACTGGGCCCGGCGCAGGGGCGGAGCCGGGGGCGGGCGGCCGGCAGGCGGGGGTTGGGGCCCGGAGGCCTGGAGTGCCGGAGCGCGGGCAGCGTCGTCCCTACGACGGCTGCGGCGGCTAGGTAGGCTCGGTGCGTGGGTCCGCGGCGGCTCGGGGTCAGCCCGCGGGGTGCGGTGCAAGCGGGCAGCCCGGCTGCCCTCCTCCCCCGTCCCCGCCCCCGGGGTGATTGTGTGGAAGATGACGCTGGGCGGATGGAAATCCCAATGACAGTCTCCAAATTCGCCTCCATCTGTACCTTGGGCGCCAATGCCTCAGCATTAGAGAAAGAGATTGGTCCAGGGCAGTTTCCAGTCAACGAGCACTATTTTGGATTAGTCAGTTTTGGGAATACCTGCTACTGCAATTCAGTTCTTTTTTTTTTTTTTTTTTTTTTTTTTTTTTTGGTACCAGGGATCGAACTCCAGACCTAGCGTAAACGCGAGGCAGGTAGTGGAACCACTGAGCTAAATCCCCCGGCCCTGCAATTCAGTCCTTTAAGCACTTTGTTTTTGTCGTCCATTTTGGGGAAAAGTTCTAGCAAACAAGAGTCAACCTAGGAAGAAGGAAACCTTCTTACGTGCTTAGCAGATCTCTTCCCCAGCATAGCCACTCAGAAGAAAAAGGTCAGAGTAATACCTCCTGAGAAGTTCATCCCGAGATTACGGAAGGAAAGTGATTGTCAGTTCCAGGACGGAGGGAACCCGTTTGCTTTTGCTCACCATTGTATTCCCAGCACATAATCCAGTTCCTGGCACATAGTAGAGCTTTTTGATAACTGTCTGCAACAAGATGACCATGAATACTTAAATTACCTACTAAATACAATTGCTGATATTTTACAAGAAGAAAGAAAACAGGAGAAACAAAATGGTCGCTTACCTAACGGTAACATTGATAATGAAAATAATACCAGCACACCAGACCCTACATGGGTTCATGAGATTTTTCGGGGAACATTAACTAACAAAACCAGATGTCTTACTTGTGAAACTATAAGCAGCAAAGATGAAGATTTTTTTAGACCTTTCTGTTGACGTGGAACAAAACACATCAATTACTGTTTAAAGGGTTTTAGCAACACAGAAACTCTGTGCAATGAATACAGATATTACTGTGAAGAGTCGCAGCAAACAGGAAGCACACAAACGGATGAAAGTTAAAAAACTGCCCATGATTCTAGCTCTACATCTGAAGAGATTTAAATATATGGATCAGCTTCATTGATATGCAAAACTTTCTTATCGGGTAGTTTTTCCTTTAGAACTCCGTCTGTCTGTTTAACACTTCAGGTGATGCAACCAACCCTGACCGAATGTACGACCTTGTTGCGGTTGTGGTTCACTGCGGAAGTGGTCCCAATCGAGGACCTTATATTGCAATAGTGAAGAGATGATTTTTGGTTGGTTTTTGATGATGACATTGTAGAAAAAATAGATGCACAAGCTATTGAAGAATTTTACGGGTTGACATCAGATATTTCAAAGAACTCTGAGTCTGGTTACATCTTTTTCTATCAGTCTCGGGACTGAGGAGGACCATGATGAAGAGATACTTTCTGCCTCGTTTCTTCTCTGGTTATTTTGGAAAGGATCAAGCACTGATTTTTCAAGAAAAGAGAAGTGCAGGAAGCTCAGGGGGCAGTAGCATACTTTGCACACAATAAAGCAAACACTATGGATTAACAAGCCCTTCCTATCGTGGTGCTGATTTTATTTGCTCAGGTATCATGCTGTCTGTGCAGTTCCATACAACAAGGACATGAAATCAGAGATAACAGCTCCTCTTGTAAAACATCCTTCCAGTTATTGACACACATTTTCTCTTTATAAATTGCACCAATAGTAATTTGAATTCCTTGGGGGTGCAGTAGGAAGAATCGGAACATGTGCTGGCTTGTATCGATAATGTAAGGAGATGATTCTGAACACACTGCACAGATACCCGGGGTTAGTATGTGTAGAAGCGTATTCAGTGTCTTTTCAAAAATAAACCAGAATACTTTTGAGCCCAACACTTGCAGTTACCTTCCTGATGTACAAACCTAACAAAGTAGAATCCAGTGTCAGTAAGACAAATATGTTTTGCTTCTCTGAAGAAGCTTATAATAATATACAGTGTATGTATATGTAGGAACAATTGGTCAGAAGTGGCTTTTTGTTTCGCCAAGGGGAAAGACTGGCTTTGTAATTATATTTTTTTTCTTATTTATTTTACTTAAAACTGGTAGAGTCTTAATTATTGTATGAAGCACCCATGATTCTGTCAGTAAATTTTAGCCTATTTTTTATTAGTTTTGTCAGTTTAAATACTCTGTTTGTTTCTGTTTTTAAGGGGAATTTTAAATTCTATCTGAAATCACTAAGAGATCTTGAGAAAAATTGCAATGAGAGGAGGTAAATATTCTTTTTCAGGAGGAACTGATATCTCTGGCTCAATTTTTGTTCTTTTGTCATAGTTTATAAGTCATTTATTTTATTCAGCTTTAATTTCAGTAAAATAAAATTTTAAAAATTCCCTAGAGTTGTTGGAATGATTAAAAGAAATTCTGGTGTAGTGGTGATGTACTGGTCTTTAGAATTCTTAAATATTCTGATGTTTCAAATTGAGCCTTGCTTGGAAAATTAATGTCATCGAAGTTATTTTCAAATGTCTTTTGTTTTTTAACTTTGGTTAAAAAGTAATATATTCATCATAACCCTAGCAGCCTGGATTGTGGCCAAAAGCACCTTCTGAAGATTACATTTTATTTAGATAGGCAGTAATTTTTTTAAAAAGCCATTTTTCCCCCTGTGACTTTACAGATTGATTGGAAGAACGTTTAGAAATTAAAATTTATATTTTTTAGTTTGCTGGGGGTTTTAAGAAGTAATATGTGTAATGTAAAATGTATGTACACCATTGCAGTTGATATTTTTCCATGCATCAGTAAGTTGTCTGACAGTGGAAGAATGTAACTTGCAGAGAATAATTGAAAATTACTTTCAAAATAATAGCAATTAGGCATTGGATGTTTCTTATCAAAAGGAGTAATTTTTTTAGTTTTCTAAAGTTATTTTACTAAAACTGTTGACAAAAAAAGGTGTTTCTTGTGCTTCTATTAACATTTCTTATCCGTATCTTTTAGCTTAGGAAATGACTTCACCTATTTGTCCCATAAACAGATTGTTAACAGGGTTACTTAGCTAATTGGGCTGCTTAGACAGATGTGCTGAGAGAAAATTATATTTTGTATTTTCACTAAATATCAAAAAATATTTTGACCAATTCATTTTTAGGGTACAGCTTCTCTTACCCTAGCTGAAGTTGTTTTGTACAAATTACACATAGCCTGCCTGATCCGCCAACATTACACAGAGAATCAACAACCAAGAACATGGTAGAAGTCAGAGGAGTAGAAGAGCTTGTATTTTGAGAGCTTAAACCAAATTGTTGTGGAATTTAAAGTTGTATTTTTACAGGTTTCTGTAAAGAAAAAGGATTTGGTGAAGCGCAGTTAGCTTTAACATCAGCTAGGCCACAGCAAGTATAAAGATAGATGAAGTCGCTTGCACAAAGGTACAGCATTGAAATACTGTATTGGGTTTTGTGCATTTTTGCATTTAAAAAATCCATACAGGCAAAGCAAGTTAAATTTCATGTTATAGCAACTTCTAACATTTGTATTGAGTTCCATGATCGTCATATACTTTGTTCACATTTACACTGTATTTCATCGTATGATTTGTCATAGGAGGGACTATGAGTGATGGTTCTAAATTTATTTTTTACTCTTAGTCCACCTGGATGTAAGTAAATTGTTTTGAAGCTTATCAGAAACTCAATATACTTGTAAAATATATATGGTTAGGGTTGGGGAAATAAAAATACAAGTATAGTAAGTCAGAAAAGTGACCCATCTAGAAAGCATTGTGAGGTTGTGTGTGTTGGCTGTGATTAAAATGAAGGGAAGGTTAAGATTGTGAATGGGGCTGATTTGCTATATAACTATGTACATGTTTGTTGGGACAGCTGTCCCATATTTTGTATATTGGAATAAAGATTTCTATAAATTATCTTAACTAAAAGTAAATATTCTAAATTAAGTTCCACTTCTAAGTCATATGGCTTCTGTCTTGGAAATTTTACCAACTATAGGAGCCAGAAGGCTTAGGAAAGGGGAGGGAAGATGTGCTCCATGGGTCTTGTGGCTTTAACCATCAATATAGGTTGTTTTCTTTCTTTGATGGCAGTAGGAAGACCTCATTTCCATAATGTACTACTCTTGATGCGTTATTTTAAAGATGCTTTTCATTAAAGATTCTTCCACAAGGTGTTTGGCTGGGAGCTGGGAGGCTAAGGTGCTCAGGTCCTAGCTCTTCAGTGAACTTAACTGTGTGACCATGGGTGGGTCGCCTAACCTCTCTGTGCTTCAGTCTGTCTTGTAAAAAGGAGGTAATACCTACCTCACAGGGTTGTTGTGGAGATTAATTGGAAATAATGTCTGTAAAGCATTTAAGGTTCTTGAGAAAGGTGCTATATAAATACAAAATAGTATCTATTAAATTTGGTTTATTTGTGGGGAAAAAAAAGAAACGGATAGTTGGTGGGGTTTATAATGTAAAATAAAGTAATTTTAGCAGAATCTTTGAATATGGACATCTGAGAGGGACTGGGAAATTTTTATGATAAAATAGTATAGATTTGCTGGCCACAACAATATGAGAGTCTTGAAGTGAGTCTTCCTAAATACAGAGTTGTTTTTGTGAGCTTTGGGACCAGGTGAGAAAAGTACTATCCTGGGAAGGAGACGGCTCTTCCAGAGAAGCAATCTACTGTTTGAACAGTTTTCCTAAATTCTGAAGCAAGTAATTTTCTTATTTATTGATTTGCAGTCTTATCTTTCTTCTTTGGCAAAAGTTCAGAACAAATGTTAAGTGGTCTATTTTCAGTGCTCAGAATTAAACTATGTGGATGCAGACTGTCTCAGTTGTTGAATTCTTTGTCAGAAAGACATGTTGCAAATATTGTCATCCCTTTGTTGCTTGCCGTTAGAGTGACCAGATTAAGTTTCTTTTTTTTTTCTTAAGTTCTTTTATTGGTACATTTTAGGTATACAATACATTTACATTTATCATTCGGTGTTTGCACCTGTACATGATGTATCTTGGTTCCTATTGTTTCCCCATTACCTGTGCGCCCTTCACCCCCTCCACCCTTCCCTATTTATATAGACTTCATTTCCATTTTTTTTTCTTTTCTCATAGTTTTTCCTTTCCATTCTTTCCTTTCCCCTTCCCCTCCCTGACCACACTAATTTTCTGAGGACTTTCTTAATATTGGCAATGAGGATCTTGGATTGCAGAAAACTCTCCAGTCCAAACAGGGATTGTTAGTCACTCCACCTGCCCTGTTTCTCCTAAATGTACCTATTGTCAGAGTTCTTTGGTGTAGTACAATTTCACAACTTTTTCTTAGGGTTAGTCCACTTAGAGTCCTACTAAAATAATCTTTCCCCAGAGAAGTTTTTACACATAGTTTAACTTTAATAAAAATATAATGAAAAGATTTTGGGACTTGTTCAAATAAGTTCAAATAAACTTTCTTTGTTTTAAAACCTGTGTGTAAGATTACTTAAAAACAAAAGGCTAATTCATCAAATTGTTCCTATATTGTTGTTTGACGCAAGGAAACAATGAGCAAAATCTGTTAAATAAAAGTAGCAATGATGAAAATATTTTTCTATTAATGTTCAAGCTTTATGATAAATAGATTATATATATATATAAAATATTAGAGTATTTTAAAAATTCATTTCTCCAAGTACTGCTAAAACTAGTGCCAAAACTTCCAAACACCATAAACTGCTGGTGGTTATTGTTTTTTTGACAAAATTGTTTTTGGTTCTGTCACTACTCTTTGCTAGTCTCCTTCATTCCCTCTGTTTTTTTCCAAAACTAATATCCTTAACGATATATGATGGTTTTTGCCTTCATCTACTTCAGTCTACTTTCCCTACAAAATGCTCAACCTCTGATGACAGTGGTTATGACAGGACTCACTTGACCCTTTTCATGTCAGTTTAATCACTTCACATCAATTGTCATCAGCTGAACCTTTGTTTGCACACTTATGTCATTTCTGCAACTCCTAAGGTTATAATTAGCACTCAGAAAGAGACAAAGATGTATAAACAGCAGTCTTTCCCTGACAACTCTCCTTAACATGTTGAGGTCAAAATTTCAGAAATCTGCAGGTCTTTGTAATGTATCTTCTCAAGCACCTTATCACTTCTGATGCCTCCACATTTATCCTCATGTCAAGGATTGTATTTCTTTACTAACGTGCTTTGTTAAGAGTTTAACTATTCCCAAGATGATGTGTCCTGCCCATACACTAGGTGGAATTTAAGTCATTGTTGATTTAATTATTTACTTAATTAATATTTCTACATATAGCTGTATACTTTTTCTTGTCTTGTATTTCTTTCACTCAGCTGGATTTTTTCATTGTATATGAAAGGTTTTTAAGTATTTAAACTCTAGTTTAGATTTCCTGAGGTAGCTAAGAAGGAGTGTGTCACTGCTTATTTCTCCCACTAACTATGCCAGAAATTTCTGGTTTAAGTAAGAAAAGCAAAATCTGAGGACTCTGAAATGACAAATTGGACAGGGATACTAAAACCTAAAAAGTAAACCTAATCAGGCACATTACGTGTCTGTTTTAATTTTTATTGTCTCATCTCCCAACATAAACCCAATGGAGCTTTGGTTGGTCACAAGTTGCTTTGCAGCCAGGAGAAAACAGTGAATGTGCCCAAAACCAGGGGAACTAGAAAAGTGGCCCCTGTGGTCTCATGAATGTGGAAGAACTTCTTTACTTTCTTTTCTCTATTTTCTCACAGTTTTTCTCCAAAGCAGCTTCATGTAAGCAAAATCGCATGGCAAGAGAGGATTTTGACTGTACTCACCATAAAAAAATAATAAAAGTTTAATGTGATGGATATGCTGGTTACCTTGATTTGATCATTATCCAATGTACATATAAATCAAAACAGCCCATTGTCCCTCCATAAATACAATTCTTATATATCAATCAAAAAGAAAAGTCTAACAGGTTGGGGATGTAGCTCAGTGGCAGAGCAGTTGCCTAGCATGCATGAAGTCCTGAGTTTAATCCCTAGCACCAAGACAAGAAGAGAGTGAGAGAGAGAGAGAGAGAGAGAGAGAGAGAGAGGGAGATGAGCACTAAGAAATTCCTTTTCTTTCTATCCAGGTGGCATATAAAGGGGAAAATTATATACCTATATTTAGTCTTTTAATCTACAAACAAATACTCTGAAAATTTTGAAAAAGATTTTGTATTATTACTTTCAAAATTCCCTTGCTTATGCTTCTTTATTCTCACTTTTAGAAACTTTTAAAAACTGGATATCAAGCTCCTGGTTTGATCTTTTAATATATAATTGTTTCTTGTGTATTTCCAATTGGGTTTTTTATGTGTTTTTCTATTGTTTTTACCTGGTAGAAGGTATCTCTGTTTTTCCACAACCCTTCAATTGTTCATATTCTGTCAATGTCACATTTTGCTTTCCTAAGATTCTTTTGTCTAACGTGTCTTTTCTGTGCCTTAAAAGTGTTTTGGTTTGCTTTGGTTTTGTATCCAACACTGCATCATCAATACAATCTTCTTAGTTAACTTTAGAATATTAATTAGTGTTTTGTTATTGCATATTTTCTATTAAATTTCAAGAAGGTCTTTTCTATTAGCTGAATTTTCTATCTCCTCTCTCTCTTTTTCTTTCTCATGCATGAGTGCCTTTTTTTCCACGTTTTCCACTTAATTAGTCTAGGAAAGACTACTTTTTGTTCTTTGGAATTGTTCATTGGCACATTTTGGTTTAAAGCATGAAAATAGGAAACTGGACACCATACTGAGGGCCCAGACGAAATTTGGAGGTCTGAAATTTTGAAGCCCCTGAAAGCTCCTCTGTGGAATGCAGATGGTTATATTTCCTTTGAGAAGCTACGTGTCATTGTTGTTGCTGCTGTTGAAGCTGTTGTTGATTTTTGGCTTGGTTGGAAAGTAAACTTGCAGGCAGATATTCTGTTTGGAGCAGAAAATAGGAAAGAGCCATTAACTTTTTTTTCCATTCAGATATCAACTAATAATTTTCTGTATTAGTTATCTATTACTGCAATAACAAATCACTAGGTGCTTAGTGAATTAAAATACAAATTCTCATCTCAGTTTCTGTAGCTCAGAAGTCAAAGTAGGCACAACTAGGCTTCTGCTTATAGTCTAAGGGGGCTGCAATAGAGGTGTTTGCAGAGGTGCTATCCTCCCTGAACACTTGGAAAGACCTAATACCTCCGACCTCCTTCAGGAGTTTTTTGGTTGAGTTCAGTTTCTGAAAGCTGTAGGAATGAACCCTCATTTCCTTGCTGAGACAGTTGTGAATCTTAGAGGCTCCCTCTATTCCTATGCATACTTTCCAGGCATCCAGTAAGCTAAGCCTATGTCATGCTTCGAATTTTTCTCACTTTCCCTTCTGCCTTATCATTCTCAATCCAGCAAAAGAAACTTCTGCGTTTAAGATCTCCTGTGATTCACTGGATCCACCCAGATAATTCAGGATAATTTTCCTATTTGATGGTTCGCATGCTTAATTACATCACAGAGTACCTTTACTACATCCTTTTTTCCATACTCTATTATAATTGAAAGTTCATAGTCCCAGACATCTATAGGATTTTTCAAGGCAGACAGAGCAGCTGACCTTAAGTGCAGCCCACTCCATACATCTTAATCTAGATAATAGTTAAAGAGGAACAAGAATTAAATTAAAATTAGAATATCTTACCAATAATACTAGAGGCTAAAAATGATAAAATACCTTCATAATTTTGAAAGTATTTTTCAAATTTTTCCTTCCTTCAACCTAGAATTCAGTATCCACAAAACTATTGTGTTAGTCACCTTATAATGCTTCCATGTTCTAATAACATTTTGGGCCCCACTTTTCAGTATTGCTGCATTAGAATCAAGTCTTCAAAGTGTGAGTCTTTGGGAGACACTTCATACTTACACCATAGCAACTATGAACTAGTGTGCAATAAAAACATTTTTAAACAGCCAAGGTTGAAAACCTACATCCCATGTTTCCAATTTTAGGTTCTTATTTGAAAATATTCTTTAGTAAAAGAAAGATATGAACCAAATAAGGAGACATGAAATATAGAAACAGTTTGATTCCGATCCATAGTGGAGTTGGAATGTTAAGAAATTCAAGACAAATTTCGAGGAAAAATGGATTTTAGAGATGTAATACTAAGCTTAAAAACTTTTAAGAATTTGAGGCAGCAGAAACTTCAAGACAAATAAGTAAGGCAATTAGTAACACCATGGAAAATAACTAGGAGTATCAGGAAGGAAAATTAATCACAATTTTCATTCTTGATAGCACAGTGAATAATAATAAATCATTAAAAACCAGTATAAATGCATTATTAAGAACAGGGATCAGCCAACAATGGGCTGCAGGCCAAATTTAACCCATGACCTATTTTTGCATGCTTGGTAAATTAAGAACACTTTATATAATGCTTTATATATTTTTAAAAGAGTAGTCGAAGCAAAAAATATGCAACACTGGATTTACGTGTCCCTAAAGCCTAAACTAATTGATATCTAATCTTTTGGAGAAAAATTTTGTCAACTCTTGGTTTAGAAATATGGGAAACATTCTGCCTTAGGTCTCCCATGCTCAAATGCATCTTGCTGGTTGTGCCAAAAATGCAATACCTGACTGCTCTGTACCTGAACCATATCTCGAGCTCTGTGTGTCTTGAGAAACCTTAGAGAATGAAGGAATCTCTCCTCTAGGTCAAAGAGCAGGCTCATTTACTGCTTGCTATAAAACAGCATGCTCCCTAAACTCAATAATCCTGGCCTGTGACACAATCCACCACATAAGGGGCATCCATCTGGACCCTCCTTGTTATTTCTGTGAGACCTAAGGAGATGATCATGCACAAGCATGATGATGCACTCATTGTGCTCGCAGTACTAAATCAGTTTTCTCTGATGCAGGAGCATCTATGAAATAGTAACAGACAAAGTTATTCATCTTTCAGTAGTATAATTCAAATGCCAGATCTTGATAGAGACAAGCATTAGAACTAAAAGTGGAAATAAGTATTTGCCTTTGTAGTGAAATTGAGGGTGGAGGCCAGGCAGAAAATCACTGCTTTTTATACAAAACCTTCTTAATGCTTTATTTCTTAAGCTATACACATACATTACTTTGATTTCAAAGTATATGTATATACAGTCATGTGTCACTTAATGACAGGGATATATTCTGAGAAATGCTTTGTAGCCAATTTCATCATTACATAAACATCCTAGAGTGTACTTACACAAAACAAACCCAGCTATTATGGCAGTAGACAGTATAATCTGGGACCACCATCTTACATGCAGTCAGTATTATTCAGAGTTCTCTAAAGGAAAGGGGTCAATAGAAAATATATGTATAATTATGCACAGGGATTTATTAAGCAGGTTTACTGAATCAGTCAGGAGAGTCCACAAAGGCTGCCCCAGTAGCTACTCAGCCAAAGAAGAAGGAAGTCGCAGAGCAAGAGGGATGGAGGATGCAAGGTGGAAGGTCTGGAAGCTCACTGGAGAATTATTGATATGGGTCTGTGTTGGAAGACTAAAGAAACTGGACAAATGCAGATGATGTCTAAATGAAACAATGAAGACTGTAGCTCTTCAACAATGGGAGCATTTCCTTCTTCCCCTTTTCATTTCATCCAGGCTGTGAGCCTACTGTTTGGTGCTACCCACATCTTTGGTGAGTCTTCTTTCCTTAGTTCACTGGCCTAGGTATCAGCCATTCATAGACACACCTAGAACTGCACTTTTCTTTTTTTAATATTATTTTATTGGTACCTTTCAAGATGTACAATATAATGACATTCATCATTGGAAATTTCACCTTTACATAATCTCTCTTGGTTATTATTTTTCCCCCTTCCCCTGCCCTCCCTTCAACCCCTCCATCGCTCCCTATTTACAAAGACTTTGTTTCC
>NW_004624744.1:1707493-1736256 GCF_000247695.1 Heterocephalus glaber
GCACCCATGTTCATAGCAGCACAGTTTGTATAGCTAAAGCTTGGAAGCAGCCCAAGTGCCCATCAACTGGAAACTGGATAAAGGAAATGTGTTTTTTTTATAAAATGGAGTACTACTCAGCCATAAAGAATGAAAAACTAGAGTCATTTACGGCTAAATGGATGTATATCGAGGGCATACTCTTAAGTGAAATAAATAGGACACACATGTAAATACCAAACAGTTTCACTAGTGTGAGAAACTGATAGTGTAAACAAGGGTTAAAATGATTAAAATGAGTAATTGATAATTTGAAATAGGAAAAAAGGTCCAAAGAGGAAGGAGTGAAGGAAGGGGAAGGGGAAAGGAAAAGAGGGAAAGGAAAAACTATGAGAAAAGAGAAAAAAATGGAAATGAAATCTATGTAAATAGGGAAGGCCAGAGGGAGTAAAGGGTACACAGGTAATGGGGAAAAAAATAAGAACCAAGATATATCATGTACAGGTACAAACACCCAATGATAAATGTAAATGAATTGTATACCTAAAATGTACCAATAAAAGAACAACAACAACATCAAAAAGATATAAAGTACTAGTGGAAAATACAATATGGATAAACTTTGAGAACTCTGTGGTAACTAAAAGAAGCCATACACAAAAGGTGATATGTTGTATGATTCTATTTTTATAAAATTAGAGATTTATAGAGACAAAAATTGACAGGGGCTACCAGGGGACAGGAGAAGGAGGAAGACATATAGATTTTTCCTTTGAGGGACATTAAACTGTTCCAAAATTAGATGGTAATGATGACTGACAATTCTGAGAATATACTAGAAACATTGCAATATATACTTCTGAAAAGATGAATTCTATTGTATTTGAATTATACCTCATTAAAGCTGTTATTTTTTAACTCAGTTGTAGATCTTTTTCTTTAGAATATCTCTATAATTATCCATTCACTATGCATCCTTTTTTAAAAACCCTAGCCATCTAACCAAACTACTAGGTATTAAAATTTAAGTTTTAATTAAACTCCAACCTCCAAAAAATGAAGGGTTCATTGTCTTGCTGAATCGCTGTATGTAAATTTTCAAAGGAAGTCTCCAAGAAACTCTTGTTAATCTCTTGGACCTACTCATAGACCTTAAAACATTAAAGGTAGAGAATATAACCAAGAGGATCTTGTGAAAAGATTTTGTTAAGATGTAAATAAGAAAGCTCTACTTTGATCCTTTTGAATCAAAGAAACTTGGGAAAAGTGGAAGATGTCACAAGTTGAGTGCAGGAGAGTCTCTGAAGCTGCTTGGTGGACTTGGTTTGTGTCTATCTTTCATGGAGTATTTTGCAAAGGGAGGTCTGATAGCTGCTCAGGAAATGCAAAGAGAGCCAGTGATACACAGGTGGCAGTCAGAAGAGAAGAAAAGCACTCCCTGATTTGCTGAGGGGATAGGGATGAATCAGTACTTCTCTGAAGGAGAGACATGTCTGGTGGTAGAGCAGATAAAGTCATTTTGTCCACAGTCTGCAGGTGCAGAAGAGTCCAGAAGCACAAAGCTGGAAATAAATGTCTGCAGAAGAAACTGCAAAGTCAACCCAGAATAGACTCCATCTACCTAACTCAAAAAGATTGCTGAGAAGTGATCCTGTCAGAAGCCTCTGAGAACAGTTTTCCACAAGAGAGAAGAATTGCTAAAAACTTCTATCAGCTCCAGAGAGTGAAAAGTCAGGTCACTATGATCCAGGAAGACCTAGACCATGCCCGTATCCTTCATCCCGTCTTATCCCTGTCATTGCTCCAACCTGCAGGGTTTAGAAATGAATGAGCAAGAGAATGGATGAGGCAAGACAAACAAATAAAAAGCCAACTTCATCCCTACCACTTTCCCAGTGGAATCTTCTAGTCCAAAGCCAGCCCAAGTCCACCTTGGGGAGGAATTTTTGACATTAAATGATAGTTGGAAATTTGATTGCTATTTTCCAGTGACAAGTCTAATTCCTGAACTGAACGTGTTTGCAATATAAAATGACTATAGGGCTGTCAGTGTGAACAAAAACATTATGAGATTAAATTATTCTTAAACAACTAGTATCTGGCAACAATAAAAGTTATGCTATGATTATATTATATCCAAGACTGGCTCAAAATAATGGTGTTAACCAGAAGATTCATGAAAGCAGATCTTGTCTGATTTTTTCATTAGCTGCTGTTCAACTCCTAACTCAGTGCCTGGCTCACAGTATGTACTCAAGAGCTATTAAAACTGAGAAAATGAAGGCAAGAATAAGTACCAGAAGAGACTGCCAGACTCTACATACTTTCCAAGTGGCTCTCTTCTCTAGACTGTGGTTCTCCTTCCTGCCTTGGTGCTCATTCACAAAAGATCGCTGCAGTAAGCCTCCAAGGAAATTACATCCTCAGAAATATCGTGATTTTGTATACAGCAAAAGATGTAACTTGGCCAAATTTTTCTCCAGGTAACACTATCAAACAGTAACACAGTAGATTCTTGAACCAAAATCTTTGTCAATATTGGGCCAAAAAACTGTAGTTTATTCAATCCAAGAGATAAAAAGAATTTCAAAGACCAGCCTAGTCTATCACTTTTCCTTTACAGAGAAGGTATTCATATCAGCAGCTTTCCCATCAGAGACTCAATATCCAACATCCATAATTTAAAGGACAAGAGGTTTATTTGGCTTACAGTTCAGGGGATTCAATCCATGGTTGTCAGGCTCCAAGGCAGGAACATCATGGTAGAAGGGTGTGGTGCAGAAAAGTTTCTCAATTCATGGCTGCTGGGAGGTACATCAGGGGAGCAGTGCCAATGGGGAGGCAAGGGAACATATAGTACCAAAGGCCACAGCCCCATCACCCCCCTCCAGCCATACTCAGAAGTGTGCTTTACTAATTTGCTAGGTAAATTAATTTTTTATTAATTTGGATTAAGAATTTCCAAGTTGATTTAATAATATAAACAGTCACAGTATTTAAGGTGTTTGAGAAATAAGGGAAAAGGGAAAGAATGCTTATTTATAATCTACCATGAGATATATGAATCTCACGTGACATAACAGGGATTAGCGTCTAGTTATAAGGTTGGTTTGTGGGCTTTTACTGGTGAGACTTAATTTGATGCTTATGTTTTACATTTATTTAAATATCTTATTATAACTAATAAGCATTCATTGTAAGTCTAGAAAAGTGTAGAATACAAATCAAATTTTAAACTTAACAAAACAAGTGAGTCAGAATATAATGGTCACTGTGGGCTGGAGAGGTAGCTCAGTGGTAGGGTGTGTGCTTAGCATATGCAAGGTCCCAGGCTCATTCCTCAGGATCTAAATAAAAAGGAAGATGAATAAAAGAAAGAAAGAAGTAAGAAAAGAAAGGAGAAAAGAAAGAAAAGTTGCTGTTAGTAATCTATCTGTCATCTATCTTCCCCACTAACTATGGAGAATTAGGGGAGAAAAGAAGTCTGTGTAAGTGGACTATGTTTTTCACTCAAATTGTGCTATTAACACTTACATATCATGAAATAATTACTGAAAATATGACATTTGTGGCAGCACTCCCATTGTAAAGATTCAGCATTATCTTAGCTTATGCAGTTAATAAAAGTAACACCTACATTTACTAAGCACTATAACTTCAAAACTCATTAAGTTCAATAAAAGAGGCCAGGTCTACCATATGATCAAGATCTTCAGGTTAGTTAGGTTGACTGCCATGATCTGCTTTGACTAACAGCCAAAACAATTATTTCCATTTCCAGGCAGAGCCTTAGGTATGAGAATAGTCAACTGGTCTATAAACCCACAATCCTATTTTTAGTAACAGCCCTATGGAAATATAATTCATATGCAATTTTTAAAAATCATCCTTTTAAAATATGCAAGTTAGCATTTTTAACATAGTCACAGAATTTTGCAATCATCATCACTATTTAATGTTCTGGCATTTTCATCATTCCAATAAGAAACACTGCTATTTATTAGCAGTCATTCCCTATACTCTTCTCTTTTGAGCTCCAAGAAACCAGTGGTCTATTTTCTGTCTCTATAAATCTGTGTATGACTTCTTTCACTTAACATAATGTTTTCAAAGTCCATCCACTTTGTAGCATGTATCTTTTCCATGGATATATCACATTTTGGGTATGTATTTATCAAGCATAGATGTTTTCATTATTTCCACTTTTTTGGCTATTATGAATAGTATGAGTGTGAATAGCAGTGCACAAATTTTTGCGTCCATATATTTTTTTCTTTCTTTTGGGTATATAAGAGAGAGAAATTGCTGGATATGATTAGCTGAATAATGCCCTCCACGATTTGTCCCCATTCTAATCCAAAGAACCTGTGGGTTTTAGGTTATATGCTAAAAGGACTTCAGGGATGTGACTAAGTTAAAAAGAAAATATTGTGATGGGGAGGTCCTAATTGGCTTCACGTAATTAAAACAGAACTTTAAGAAGGACACAGAAGTAGTCAGAATCAAAGAAGCCAATGTGATATACTTTGAAGGTGGAGGGAAAAGTCACAACCACTAGAATCTGAAGATGAAGGAATCAATTCTACTCCCAAAGCCCATAGAAGGAATCAACCCTTCCAAGCTCCTTGATTTAGCCCAGTAAAATTGACTTCATACCTCAGAGATCCAGAACTATAAGAGAATAAAATCCGTGACATCTTCAGCTACTGAGTTTGTAGTGATCTGTTACAGGAGCAACAGAAAATTAATAGACTAGATTATATGATAACTCTTTATTTAACATTTTGAGTTACTACCAGGCTGGCTTGCAAAGTGAGTACACATTATATTCCTATCAGCAATGTATGAGGATTTAATTTCTCCGCATCCTGTCAACTCTTATTATTGTCTCTATTTTAATAATATTGGTGCTATATTTACACTTGTGATTAGTTTTGGATGACTTTTTGTATACAGAGTGAGATAAGCATTGAACTTCATTCTTTTATATCTGGATATGAAATCATCCCAGCAACATTTGTTGAAAAAGCTATTCTGTCTCCATTGAAATATCACAGCACCCTTGTTAAAATCAAATGACCATAAATGTAGGAGTTGATTTTTATCCTATCCAATTGAGTTATGTGACCAGTAGTAAGTTTTAAAATCAATAGGTATAAATTTTCTAACTCTGGGCTCTTTTTTCAAGATTGTTTTAATTTGATGTTGGGCATGCAGCTCAGTGGTAGAACACTTGTCTAATATGAATGAGGCCCTAGTTTCAGTCTCAGGGGAGATATATATATATACGATTATTTTGACTATTCTGGATCCCTTATATTCCCATACCAGCATAAATTTTATGATCAGATTGTCTATTTCTAAATATAGCATAGTGACAGGGAGTGCATTGCATATGGAGTCCAATTTTAGGAGTATTGCTCTAGTAACCATATTAAGTCTTCAGATCCATTAATAGGATATCTTCCCATTTATAAAATCTTTGTCATTTCAATAAGATTTTATAGTTTTTAGTATAGAATTCTTGCATTTTTGCAACTTATTCCTCATTAACTTATTCTTTTACTGATATGATAAATGGAATTATTTCAATTTTTTCATATTGTTCATTCCACAAATCATTTACAATTCACTTTATATTTTTACAATAAAAACTGTTCTTGTGAAGTTTTCTTCCCTCCTTTTTTATGCCTCTATTCCTTATACCATTATACAGTTCCTCTTATTTTTATTTATCCTGCTCTAAAATCTAAAATCACTTTTATATCTTAACAATGCATGGCTTTAGAACATATTTGAGATTTTTTTTTCCAGAAGATTCTTAGAACCAAAAGGCACATTGTTTATAATTTAGTCCCGACTGCTCACCAACCAGTTGAGGCCCAGATACAGCAAGTGGAATGTATGCAAGAGATGATTATTCTGACTTGTAGTTTAGAACTCTTTTTCCTTATAAAATAGTGGAAATTTTAATTTTCAGTTCTGTATTTAGTTCTTAATTTCTTATACCATGAGGAATATGCCAAGGTAATTTGCTTTGTGCAGGACCTAGTACAACACCTAGTTGCTTTAAATGAGCTTGTTTCACTATAACAACTACACCTCTAAGACTTGTGGCCCTGTGGGTAGTCAGGCTCTACCTTATGAAATTCATGTATTTGAAGGTTTTCTCATGTTATTCCATGTCTACATTTTCTTTTTCTTTCTTTTTTTAGATAATTATAGAGTGCAGGATGACTAAGAAAGAAGATAACACCAGCTCCATCCTCAAAGTTTCTAGGATGATTATATTCATATTTATAGGTGTTGTTAGTTCTTTTTGATTGCAGAGTTCAAAAATTTCATCCACCTTTTTGTGGTGGTAAGAACCGTAAATTATCTTCAATTTAATGACTGCCTACAGTTGCAATGACAGTACCTTATGGTAGCAATTGACTATGCTTACCTCAAATTATTCAAACCCAGGGTTATGTCTGTGAAGTAAATTAAGTAAGATTCTTTGCCAGCTGGGTGAGTTGGAATTAAGTATACATTTTTTGTGGGGGATGGGAGTTGATTCAAAATTCTGGAAGAAAAGTGAAAAAGGAATAGTGTATTTAAATGCACAGTTAGAACTTAGCTTATGTGGAGGCCAGTTGTCAAAACAGTCTTTTTGTGTTGGTAGGAAATTTTCCTAAAGCAGCAAATAAAACTCAAAAGTATAAGACAGTAGGCTGGGGATTTAGCTCAGTGGCGCCATGCCTGTCTCCTAAGTGCAAGTATAAGATAGTAGCATGCACAGTAGAATGTTCCAATGACACACATAAAGGCAAAAATAAATGGCCCTTATATACTCAAATACAGTATATTGAGTTATTAAATAATCCAGACAAATACATAAAAACCTTTTGCCTACAGAAACAACCTTTCCACAGAGCAATAACATTTTCCACCCACTGCTGACTCACCAGAAGACTGTAATGTCCATTTCCTTGGATTACTTTAAAAGCTGAGGAGGTGCCAATAATTCTGCCATTGGAACAACATACATAGGCAGACTTAAGCATTAGTTAACAGTGCTTAAGATTACATGTGAACACTGACAGTTTCTTAAACCATTGAGTGGCCTCAACACTCAAAGAGACAGATTATAGGTTATCTAGATTGAAACTCCCAAGCCCAGACTCCTGAGTTTACTCAGGTAGGTGAGCAAGGACTCAGGTCCTTCTGCCCTCCCACTCTTTCTGACAGAAAGCATATTTATTAGTTGATTGAAGAATCAATAATGACCTGAGTTGCTTATTTGGGGAACGTAATAGAAAATGTATATCTTTTTCTTTTTATTGGTCCACATTATTTACAAATGAAAGTGTGAAGGTAAGGGAATGAAAGATAAGTATAAAAGTGTCATATGCATTGCTGTACCACTACTTGTTTATCTCTGGCCAAGCTATGTAAAACAAAATCATTATAAAACTTTCCTTAAAGGCAGAATTTTTGAGTCCCAAACAGAATTTCCCAAACTGGAGCTTGTGTTACCTGTAGAACAGTTTAAAGGAGCAATGCATACAGAAACAGAGAAACACCCCTAAAAGGAAAGATGAAATGTTATCTTGGGCAACTTTGTCTACATTCAAATCTTAAATTGACCTAACAGAATCTCTTTAAGCCCCTCAAATGACAGGAATTGCTATTTAGTTGCTCTTACACTTAATTAACATTCAGACAAGTACAAGGATAAACTAACCACACTATTCACTGAGAACCTATAAATAGACAAGTAATTATATAATTAGGCATCACTGTCTCTGATCCTTGATCATGATAGAACCGAGGTCACTCTATTGAAAATTACCATAAATAGAAGCTCCTAAACTCCATCTTTGTCTTTTATACATTCAGTATACTTGGATCATGGGTAATTAATGGCATTCAAAACTGAATGTACAGTCACTCATGGCATAAAGGAGTTGGATTTTTTACTATTACTGATCATTTCTTTTCATCTAAATCCATTTAAAAATATCTTGACCACTTGTTTTTGTTTTGGAGCACGTTCTTCAAGAGATTTTATTTCTGCAAGCAGAAATGTTTGAGCCATGGAAATCTAAGAAAGTAACTGTTTTTGCTGGTGCAGAATATCAGGGAGATTGGTCAGGGGATTGTTATGTGGATGTTCCATGCCTGCAATGTCCATGCTAGGTAACACTTAGCATATGAATGCCTTGTACAGAAACTAAAGCTGTAACAACAGCAGTTTCTAGCCTTTTCTTCTATCACTCATTCGAACTGGAAGCTTATTGATTTCAGTACTGGTTTCCAATGAGTATCTGATGGCCATGAAAATGAGTTTGCTATAAAAAGATTACATGAAAATAACCTAGGCATTCTTCTAGAGTATTAACATATTTCAAGGATAGGAAGGATAATTACTCATTCCTCTCAACACATATGCCTATTTTTTTATTTTCTGAAAAGGTAAAAAAAAAATTTAATTTGGGTAGAATATGACAATAACTTAGTTTTTGTCATTGGTGAGTGACCACTGCCAGCTGCAAAATTGGTTGTTTTACCCCCATAATTTCAGTATGTTTACCCAAATAGTCAAACCCAAACTCTCCTCTAAGTTTCCACATTCTGGTTTTTTTCCAAGCTCCAGGGACACTTTGTATAAAGATAAAAGCCCCTGACTGTGAGAAGAGTTCTATGCCCTAAAGAGATGGCAGTAAGGACATTTTTAAATAGCACTTTCCTTCAAAGTCCTGACCAACACCTGTTTCAGTACTATTTGTAGAACACCACCAAAGTAGATAGTATCACCACTGCCACTTTACAAAAGAGGAAATCAATGAAGCATAACTACATGACTCACCCAAGGTCAAGGTGCACAACTGGGTCTGCCTCCCCTCGTAGCACCACCGTGCTTCCTGGAAGTACCAACACACAGTGTCACACTGTATTACTAGGTTCTCTGGATGTGTCCATGGCGTATGCTGATGCAGTCAATACTCCAAAAAGTATTTCTGTTTATTTGTTTATGGGTGAGAAACTGACAGGAATAAAGTAGGGAGACAGGAAAGGAAGCGTTGAGATAAAGTTAATCTCTAGAATCTAAACTTACAAATTCCACATAAAGAAGTGACGTTTCTAAGATTACTTGCTTTATAGTGCTAATATATAACTGGTTTTCTCCTCATGCGAAGTAATTACCTCTGGGTTCTCACTTTCAAAACATAATATTTCTTCCATAAGCACATAAGCAAGTGCCTCATTTTTCTTCTTCTACCTCGGAGCCATAGATGTTCCAAAAAGAAATGGCTTTGCCCAGAAACAGCCCAAAACAAGTGCTTCTTATATTTTCATTAAAATTAATTTTAAATATTAAAAAAACATGGAAAGGGCTTCTAATGATCTGGATCAGCTTTCAAAAAGTGTTGGAAGTTTTTGCACAATATGTCTAGTTCTTTAAAAATCCAATTTGACTTCACAAAAACAAGAACTTCGGGTAATTTTGGAATAATGTCACGTTTTACAATGGGACTTGACAATGAACTTGAGTTATTTGCTGGTGTGATATCATAAAAACATTTACACTTAGAGGCAATTTTAAAGCCCAGCAACCAAAATCCTATCACAGACGTGAATCATAGCATCCTCTCATTATTTCTAAGACATATATATGAAGACAAAATAAGCACCATTTTGTAGAGCCATAATTGACTGTTGGTAATTGTCCTAAGTGAAGAAAACAATGAGTCTTTAGATGTCTCCGTCTAAGTTACATCATCCCACCTCTTCGCTGACTGAACACCTATGATTCAAACAGAAGAAAACTTGAAGCTGATGTAAGAATTTCTAGCCTGTCCTTTAATGTCACACTATCCAAAATGTTTCATTTTTATTCAGTGAGCACGTTTGTATGATTCTTTAAAATTAACTACACTCTACAGCTTTCTTTCCAAAGAATTTTACTTTATCAAGAAAAAATAGTGGTGGTTGGCCAGTGGTAGAACTTTGGCCTAGAAGGCAAGAGGATCCAGGTTTAATCCTCAGGACAACAAAAGGAAGGGAGGGAGGAAGGGAGGAAAGAAGAGAAAAAGAGAGGGAGAGAAAAAGGAAGAAAAATAGTAGATCCAAAATGAGATTTAAAAGCCATGACCTCAGTGAAGATTCTGCTCATTCAACTATAAAGGAAATAACTACAAAAAAGTCCATTTTATCCCCAACTCAAAGAATCATCTTCAGTTTATAATTGCTAACATTAAAAAATCAGTTTTTAGGGATGGGGATTTTAGCTCTGTGGCACAGTGCCTGCCCCACAAGCACAAAATCGCAAGTTCGATCCCTGTACCAAAAAAAAAAATCACTTTATAACCATATAAAAATATTTATTCTTGAAATTATTTCCTTTCTTGGTGTATTGATTCATTCTGTCAACCAAAAAGTCCAGAAAGGCCCAGGTGCTTTCCATCCTACTATTTCGCCACTCTTGGCGAGGTGGCCTATCTCCTTAGATTTGCTCCCTGCAAAGTCACAAGATGGTTGCTACACTTACAGACCCTGCATAAAAAAGAGAGCATCTCAAAGAAGAGGAAAAGATTATTTGATTTTTACAATTCTGTCTATTTGCTTTTCCTACTTTTATCCTAAACTGTGTTCTCTTTTCTCCCTTCACCTGAGTGTAGCTGAATTTCCCTAGGGGCATATGAATGTTGCCCTAGCTGCAGTAAGGAGGATTGGGCAGGAACACAATGTTCTCCCTCTCTGAGGGACTGGCTTCTCAGATTCCATAGGATGCTTGCCCGGGGCACCTTTGAGCGTCAGAATTCATGCTCTTGCCTGACCTTTGCTGCTTGACTTCTTTTGATACACATAATCTTGAGTTATTTCCAAAGTGCAGGTGCTTCCGCTGTACTCAATTCACCAACAAGAGCTGACCTACAGATGTCCCGAAGGGCTCACTTCAGCAAAAGTAAAAAAGAAAAGCAAACCATTACTATTTGCCAAGTTTAGGCTAGACATCAGTTTTGCCAATTATACTACAAAAAGTAAAAAATGTGAAAGCTCAGATTGAATTAACCTTGGAGGAGAGTATAACAAGTCATTTTCTAATCTTTTCAACTTAATCATGAAGTTTTAAAATAGCGAAAAAAAAATACTTTATGCTTCAGTTTCTTTGAGTCATTTAACTTGACCTTAAAATGCTGATAACAATCTTAATGTCACCAAACAATGGAACTTCAACATTAATGGGGAAAGTGTTCAGAACAGTAATGGTAACCCAAATTGCCTCCAGCAGAAATACTGCTTTGTTAAAGGAAAGTAGACGGAAGTGAAAGAGAATGGAATGTTACAGGATATTTAGAAGTATGTAAAGAGGTTTTATTTAGATCTTTTCATCAATATTCAAACCATTTTTTTCTGTAGAAAAGTAAATATTCCACAAATATTTACCTACTGTTCTTTTATGAAGTTTTAAAACTATGACCTACAATCACTATATATCATGCAATCCCCATAATTAGAGCATTATTGTCCACTGCCTCACATTAAAAGAAATGCTTACTCTCAAGGAGGTAAGGAGCTGACACATATTTATACAGAAATCTGTACTGACCTAACAGATAGGAACCCAAATCTGTAACTCAGGGTCTCAATACAAGGTGAAACCTCTTTGACATTAATCAATAATTGTTGACTCCTTGCCACAGTAAGTAAAAGGAGAGGACAAATGAACACAGACTGGGTCATGACTCATTAGTTCTTTAAGCTGAAACAGCTCTGAGGAGATGTTTCTTATCAAATAGCTGTAGTGATTATGGAAGATTTGAACTGTATTTCAGCATCTGGCTTATTGTCTTCCAATATAGAGAAATTTATCATTTTGAATCTTCTGAATAAATTTTCTTGGTGTTCAAATAAAGAATAAGTCAGAGACCAAGGTATTCTTACCTTTAATACCAAATATAAATCTAGTCATCACAGGAGTAAACCTTTAGAACTGTCTTCTTTCTGTAAATTAAAGACTTAGAGCTCTTACAAGATCAAGATATCAATAGCAAGAATAATCAGCAGACCAAATATAAAGATGAGTGTGGGAATTAATTCCAACAGAGGGAAAAGTGAACAAAGATTTAGTAAAGCAAATGGTCACTTTAAGCAGCCTCAAATTTTTATAATGATCTCTGCAACTGGGAGCACAAAATGAGGCTTTTCAATACACTCAGGGATTGAAACAACATCTGAAAAATATAGCATATAGACACATCTTCCATACATTACTAAAATTAAGACTAGGAATATGAAGTGACACAAGGAACATTTATTTCCTATTTAACACAACAGATGTTTTAATTTCAGAAGGAATGATAGATTAACTGTTATTTCTATAGCTTAAAAAAAGTATTCTATCTCAGCTAAGAGAAACGGTAGGCAACACTTTCCTATGAGTGAATATATTAATAATCAAGAGATTCCTACTGTATGAAATGCAGCAGTAGTCATAAATAAAATGTGAATAATGTCCATGTGCTGGATAAATGATTAATATATTCATTCATTGGGGGCCTACTTATAGCTCCCTTTGGTACAAAACAAAATTATTAGTTTAAATTATGCAATATTCTCGCATAAGACACATTGTTCTTTACAATATAAGCAAATGGCATCAGGTATCAGCTGGAGGGAGTCTTAGGACCTATGGAATGAACATATCTGCATTAGATTTAAAAACACCAACACTTACTACCAGAAAACAGAGTAGTGACAATAATATATTAAATAGACTTCAGTTAAACATAGTGCTTTAATTAGCTAAAGAAAAAGGAAAATAGAAACAATATATTTTATCTCACATAGGTATTTGCAAAATGCCTTGAACCAAGTAGAAACTCATGAAGATACTGATTAATCCAGCCTTCTGACAGTAGTACCCTAACTCTGGAAGCTGTATCCATGGTTATATAATTCATAACTGAGACTCAGCTTCATTCTTTCTCACTTTCATTCATCCTCCAGACTGCAGAACAATCTCCCTAAAAATGGATTCCTACCATGATACTCCATTTTTAAACAATTCAATAGTGCATGGAATAAATTCCAACTTCCTTAATATATCCTCCTCACAAGGCCCTTTGTCATTGGGCTCTTTCATAGTAAGGCAGCCTTGGATCCTAATATTCAATCGCTCATTCCTACCTCTCCAAGAAAGCTGGTCAGAAGTTCCTTGAATAGTCCCTGAAGTGGTTTCATGCCTTGATCTCGATAGCGCTGACATGTGTCCAGCCGCATTCACTTGGCATTCACCAAGTCTGTGAATATCAAACTACTGGCTTTCACCTAAAACTCTTGCTTAAGGCTTTCTCTTGGGTCGAGTCCATAGGGCCACACTTGTTGGAAATCAAAAATGCTGGAGAAACAACATCCCCTGGCAGTAGCCCTCAAGTACAGAATGCTAGAGTTGGTGAATAACATCAAGTCGTAAAAATTTCTCAAACTTTAATGTCATAGAAGTCGTCAGAGATTTTATTAAAGAAGCAGATGCTGATTTGATAGATCCAGAGCAAAACCTTAGATTCTGCAACTCCAACAAGTTTCCAGACAATGCAAAAACCTTAGTACTATGGTTTCAGTGTAATTTGAGTGTGCCTCAAAGGTTCACTGTGACTGAAAGCACAGTGGCCAGGTGGCACTGTTTTTAGGTAGTGAAACCTTTAGGAGGTAAAGCCAGCTGGGAGGTCCTTAGGTCATTCTGCCTGTGCCTTACAAAGGTAGTTCTTATGGAAACCCTTCTGATCCTTTAAAGATGGTTGTTTTACGAGCCTGAGTTTGGTCACACCAGTCTTTCTCTGCCCCCAGTTCATGATGTAACCACTTGCTCCAGCACACACTCCACCATCTGCCACTCTGCATGAATTCCTCACCATAACTGAGCAGGTGCTGTGCCTTTAAACTTCTGAAACTGAGCTTCTTTTTCTTCATAAGTAGGCTGTGTCAGATATTTTGTGATGGTGAAGCAAAGATGACTAATACACCTGGTTTTTACACCAGACTTTGATCAGCAAATATTTCAAGAACCTTCGCCTTCATAAGCCCCCAAACTACATCATTCTTGTTCTGATGATGAATTTTGCTTTCTCTTCTCTTACGATTATTACATTTTATGGTAATTCCTTGTTTATAGGTCTACAAGTCCATTGAGTGTGTTCTTTGAAGATGATGATTATTTATTCTTCTCTGTATATACACAAGTAACTAGCATATTGTCAGACCTATTACCATACCTAGTGTTTGTAAACCAACAAAATTAATGAACACATTATAATTTTATAGCATTATATCACCAAAATTTTATATGTACACATATCATACTCTGATACATTCAACCTCAGTCAAGTGTGATGTGACTCTGAGTTATGTGAAATCTTCAGCTCTCCAGTTTACTTTCAATGTTAAATCATAGACTTTAGGAATTCTGAAAAGTGGAACAGGTTGTACAATTTCTGCCATAGGTATTTTTAATAAAATAGGTAAACTTCTTCTTGAAATGGTTTAATTCCAAGCTAAGGATCAGAAAAAGTACCAATAATGACTAATTTCTTTTTTGCATTCATATTTTAAATCTTTGGGTGGATGTTGTTTAAGTCAGTCACAGGGTTACAGGAAGAGGTCATGGTGGTGAGGTAGTGTGTGGAGGGGGAAATAAAAGACAGCAGAAATCACAAAGAGGAAGTATTTTAGGGATTATCCTCCTCTACCTGCTACACATTGCTTGCAAGCTCCATTGCCTTCAGAATCTCAAAATTCAACTCCTTGTTCATTCCAGCTTCTTCCTCCTCAATGCAATATGGTGAAACTAAATCTATCAAGGGAATAATCTATGTGGTATCCTCAGATAGACAAGTAATGGAAATAGCATTTGATCTTTCTACTTTAAGATGCAAGAACAGAAACTAGGGTGTTTTCAGCATATCAAGTTCTGAACTAGATAATAGCCCTGATAATGGGCTAAAAGTGAAATATGAAGCCTGCAATAGTGTTTGCTGGAAGTCAGCTCCTATCTCATACCAACCTAATTCCCTTACCATTAGAAATTAACCTTGAACATGTAAGAAAGATCTTCTCATGACAAGAAAAATGTGACTGAAAAGGCTTGATATTATGATTAACCAGATCTAAACTAGAACACTGTTTTGTACTTTTTTGCATCTATTACACTGTACTTTAACTCTTACTGTCTATGAGCATATTTCCAATCAACTTCATCAACTCCTGGAAAGCAGGAATCATTTAAATTCTTTTTCTCCCTAAAACATTGCCTGACCTATTGTAGGCATTTTGTTACTTGTTGTAACATTAATGAATCAATGAATGAATTAAAAGTTACTGTTAAAACAACACTAAGCAGTAAATTAAAAATTTGGGAGTCCAGAAAGGTAAGGAAAAGTCACAGTTTCTCAAATATTTTACTAGTTCAAAAATGTGTGTTTAAAATTAAAGCCATAATGAGCTATAACTTCAAACTCACTGAGATGGCTCTGAACAAAACAGACAATAGCAAGTGTTATGGTTCATATCGGAATAGCCCTCAAAGTTGTATACACTCACAGGCAGGCTTTTTGAAAGGTGATTCAATTACAGGACCTCTGTAGTTAACTTGCTGTTTTGGAGATGGGGTCTGGTTGGGAGTGGTAAATCCCTGGGGAGCTTGACTCTGAAGAGTGTAGCTCCCTCTCCTGCTCCTCCCTTCCCTGTCTGCTTCCTGGATCCATGATATGAGCAGCTTTTCTCCACTACACCCCTCTGCCATGCCATCTTGCCTTGGAGCCACCGAACCGTGAACTGAAACATGAACCAAAATAAACCTCTCTTCTTCATTCATTGGTGGGAATGTCAACTAGTACAACCACTTTGGAAATTAGTATGGAGATTCCTTGAAAAAATTAAATAGAAATTGCACTCAACCCTACTATTTCCCTTGTAGGTATCTTCCCAAGAGAGTTAAAGACATCATGTTGCAGTGTTTCATGCATACTCATGTTTTGCAGTTGCACAATTCATAATAGCTAAATCCTGGAAGCAGTCTATATGTCCATCATCAGATGAATGGATAATGAAAAAGTTGCATTTATACACTGTGGAATGCTAGTCTATCATAGAGAAAGATGAACTTGAGTCCTTTAAGAAAATGGATGCACCTTGAGACCATAATGTTAATAAATCAGACCCACAAGTTTAAATGTCACATGGGTTCTCTTATATGAGAAATTCAATGTATAAATGTTTTAAAAGCTAGATAATAGGAAACAGGAGATAACCTTTTGCAAATGCGAGAGAGGGCCAAGAGATGAAGGAAGTTGGGAAGAAAGTAAGAAAAAGGGGATAAAAAGTAATTAAGATATGTTATATACAAGTACAAACTCTCCACATGAAATGTAATCATTCTGTACTGTAAAAATGTTCTAATAAAAAATGAAAATTGAAAAATAAGAGCCTAGAGTCTTAACCACTATACTCTGCAAAACAAATATAAAAATAATCCAAAAAAAAAATGAAGGACATCAGTAGGTAATACTTCAGGAATAAAATAAATTAGCAAATCTATTCACTAGTCATCAAAGAAACAGATAAAAATACCATATTAGCATTGTTTGCATTTCAAATTGACAGAAATTTTTTCAGGTTATGATACTCATTGAGCTCCAACTTAAATTGAGACATATTCCTGAAAATATTGAAAAAAGTTACAAAATTGATAATATAAGACTTTCAAAGAAAATAAATCAAAAAAAGAAAAGATAAAGGGGATCAAAGTAAACAAATAATAATTGAAGTAAGGGGGAAAAAGCCTACCATTTCTCTCCTTTTTTTTTTTGATCCCCATAGGAATACATAGGCTGTGCCTTTAAAATAACCAGAATTGCATGTCATTGCAGGTAGAAAACTGCTTATGAAAAAAGTGACAGCCATCTCTCAGGTGTTTCTTATTCCAGTGTTGGGCAGTGCCATATGACAAACAGAAGCAATATTTCTTTCTCATTACTCTGCCCTAATCAACTGTTGCCTAACCCAAGGCCAGAACTTGCTACCAGGGGCCCCTGTGCTATCTCTGACACCAATCTATGTTTCTGGTTTCACTCTTGTGTAATCAAGCCTCTACTCCAAACTCCGTACTCTGCTGGTTTCAGGGACTTGAAGGACAAAAAAGGAATGTTGTATGGATTCACTGCAATGGGTTTCAGGGCAAAGATTCTACCCTTTGGCTTTATTCCCATGATGATGATTAGCCAGTGACTTCCAAGTACTGCTGTGATCCACTGCATGCTGTCATTCCCAAAAAGAGCTCTGAGATTTTCCTAAATTGTCATCAGTCTTCCTTTGTTTCTTCTCTTAAGAACTGGAGAAATGTTAATAATCCACCAACACTCAGACATTTTGAGAAGGTTTGGAGTGTGATTAAGTAAGTAATCATTTCATCAATAAACTAAGATCAGAGAGGAAGAGGGAATCAATCTTTTTAAAACTTTATTTTTAAAATATTTCATTTCTAAAATGTTTATTTTTCTTAACCAGAATGTATATTTACCAGAGAGTAGCTATGATTATTCCATCAAGACTCTTATCAAATATGTCTTGAACATCTACTATAAGCCCACATAATTTGGAACCTGAAGAGACAGCAGTAATGAGCTAATCTCTACCCTCAATAGCTTTGTAGGGTAGAAAATAGACAATAAGCAGAAAAACAAAAATTTTATCATTCCAGGATGTAGAAATTCTATTTTAAAATATGATGAGATGGTGGGAAGGAACTCATCTAAATGGCATTGTATCTAAAGACTTCTCTGAAGGCATCAAACTTTATAGGAAGCCAGAATACCTGGAAGACACCAGCATTAAGAATTTTTGGAATCTCTAGAGCAGGAAAGAGCTGGGCTGGTTGAGGAACTGGATGGAGTCAAGGGAGCTTTGACTCAGTGAAGGAAAAGATAATGGAGAAGATGAAATCATCTGCCCATGGGGGTGTGCAGAGGGATAAAAAGTGTAAAATGTCCTAACTTAATCCTACCCCAAGCCAGATCTTAACCTGGATCTCCCATCATGGTGGGAATAGACCCTGCCTGAGGGCAAGAACTTAGGGCCTAGAGAGACCCTACCAGGCATCCACATGTTTTAAGTTTCAATACTAGAAATTGATTCTTTTCTTGTTCAGAAATTATTACTGCAATGTGAATATTAGACCATAATAAACTACTGAAGTCATTAAGAACTTAGTAGACTTTAGTTCATCAGTTTGTGTAGAAAGAACAGGTGAGTTGGGCAGAGATGAAAAATATTCACATAGAGAAATTCCCTCAGAATGGTGGTTCATTCCTAAGATATCCCAGGGGAAAGCTCAGGCGATAGGAAGTACTGGCACCAGGTACCATACCTGGGACAGAAGGGGATGGGGCAGACAGCAGATAGAAGGGCACCAAAGACAGGTTGGACATGTTTGGGTGAAAAAAGTGTAGTCTTAAAGTTAAAGCCACACATGTCATGAGAACTATTCGTACACTGAGCAGTCACACAGCTCTTACTGGTGGCCCTGATGGCCAAGCACTGCCCAGAAATTAGGCTTGAAGGAAACCAGGACTTTTTTCTCATCCTTCTCACAGCACAGGGGGAGAAAAAACTGGAAAATACCACATTACAAATATCATATATCATCTGATGTGTGATTAAATAAAAAACTGACTGATATCATCAAAACTATAACAGAATATCAATATGTTTAAAGCAGTGACAGTATCCCTATATCCAATTCCAACCTTAGGAGCCTAAGTTAGGATTTCCCATCTATTAGTGGCAACTAAAGATACTCTGTTGAAGAATTCAATAGTACTAAACTCATCTTAAGACTTAAAACTTAGGAATTTTCCTAAAGTGCTTAACATAAATTTTTGTATGTATGCAAATAATCCTCTAGAAGCCCCTGAAACTTATCCTCTAGAAACCTCTGAAACTAAACGACATTTCCCTCTTAACTTTCAAATAAAAGAAACTGGAAAACTGTGGTTTGTTGTTATCAGAAAACTACTCCTAAACTCTATGACAAACATTGTGTATCTTTTCATATGTTTGCCTTGGGTCTTCCATTTCACTAATTCCTCAAGGACAGGAACTGTTTCCTTTTCTAGTTCCCAGAGTACACAGTGGACACTCATTAAATGCTGTTGACTAACTGGCTATCCAACACCACACTAATGTAGAATGAAAATAATTGACATCATCCCTACAGAAAAGGATGGAGACTTAAAATTGACATCTCACGTTGCTGACACTCACCCTGTATTGTTCACGGAGTTAAGCAGATTTCTATCTTTAGAGTGAACCCACAAATCCCAAATAACATTCTTTTTTCAAAAAAAAAAAATCAGTATATCATGGCCACTAAGCTCAGTATTGACCTGGATAAGATGTGGCCAGATTTAGACCTGATACATGGATCTGAATGTTCTTAAATATTTGATGTTTTGTTTCCAAATTTCAAAAGCAGACACTTCACATAGAGACTTTTGCACATGCTTTCCTCTGCTTACTTGTGTGAGTTCCAAGATATCGTTCTGGGGATTTATCTTCTCTAGGGCATCTTAGCATTGATGGAAAAGAATAGTGCATGTGCCTCTATGATCAAGTAAAGTTCTCTTTTGTAGATTAAATAATTGGATAACAATGACTATTTCCTTATTTCTATATCTTTTACTCTGTGTCTGCTTTGGAGTTATAAATATAAATGATGAAATCTTATTTGATCATATTTATATCCATTTATATTCTGAAATGATGGTGTTGATATTAGTGCCCATTTGTCTTTCTTATTCAGAGGTGATAAAATAGTTGATTGAAATCAAGTGTCTGAGAATGCTTAATTTGCATATTATCTGAATGCCATCAGTGTTATTTTACTTTGCCTTCCAAGGATACTCCTGCAGTGACAGGAATTTGACAGAAGTTCCTGCTGAGTAAGATTTCTGAATGAGAATCCAATAATAATACTCAGGTCATTTGGCTCCAGTAAAGAAACAACTGCAGGCCTATATCTAACAAGCCTCTGAAATTCTGATTTAATATCCTTGTTCTGAAGGAACTCCAGCTCTTTAGGAAGACATTCTAGCAGAAAGCAGAATTCTGATTCAGATAGGGGAACAGCTTACCAGAGTAACCTCAACTGAAAAGATAAGAGATTGGAAGTATCCACTTGTAAATCTCAAAGAAGGTGCAGCCAAAGCAACTTTCTTATTCATATAAAAGATTCCTCTATCTTTTAAGAGTGAAAAAATTACTTCTTCTGCTGGCAAGAAATTCTCCAGGGAGTTCATGCTATTGATATCGAGTGGAATTGTAATCTCTTTATCTGTCTGTGGAAAGAAGAAATCAGCAAGCACTGAGGAGAAATTCAGTTCTTCTTAAAGAAGGAAACAGTAAAAGAGAATCCTAAGACTCTCCTTTGTTGGCCTCTGTTCACTTCCCAATGAATAGCCCATGTCTTACTGAGTATCACTATCCCTTCCTCATCAAGCAAGCATTGTCAGGCACAGTGCTAAGAGCTAAAGTGTTATCCCTAAACAACAGAGTTTAATCCTCACCTTCATAGAATTCATGTATGAGCTAGAAGGGAAGATAGATCATGAAGATGCTAAACTACTGAAAACATATTTAAGGTAAGTCCTACATGATGAGAAGTAAAGGGCTAAAATAGGAGAGAAGGGTATTTACAATGGGGTTATATAGTATGTGTGAAGTGACCACAAAGTCAAAAACAATTTTTAAGCCACTTTTTACAACAAATATTACTAACTTAATAATGATCCTTCTTCTACAATATCATCTTTTTCTCCCAAACATAACTTCATAAAATATTTTAAGCACTTTAAAAACACTAACTCATTTAATTTTCATAACAAATTTCTGACTTAAGAGCCTTCTATAATGACTTTTCAGATGGGGAAGCCAAGACACAGAGAAGCTAAGTAACTCAGTTGTGGTAACAAATCTAGTAAAGATACAAACAGGTATTCACATTTATGCACTGTGCTTGTAATTCTCTGTTCTGAACCAGCATAGCAAACAATCTCTTCATCTACTTCTGAGATAAGAAGTTTTGGTAAGTTTGAAGCTGAGCGTAAAAATAAAATATCAAGATGTGATTGCAAAGTAACTGAAAGTAGTTAAAGGTTATGAATGGATTACCTACTTATATTTATCTTTTAGGAAAACACTAATGAAATCTTTTTTTCCCCAAATCCAAAGCCTTCACATGGAGCTACATCCACAGCCCTTTTTTAAAGATTTCTTTTTATAAATTTTGAAAGAGGGACTCCCTAAGTGACTAAGTTGGGCTAAAGCCCAGACTGGGCTTTAACTTCCAATCCTCCTGCCTCAGATTCTCAAAGTCCTAGCATCATAGGCCTAAGCCACCACCATGCCCAGCTTATGAATTCACCTTTAGAGATCTTAAATCCAAAAGTCTAACAGTAAAGATGCTCATTCCACATATTAGCTGTGTTAATGAGGCTCTTGTCATTGTGATCAACTCCTAAGAAAAACAACTTTAAGAAAAGATTTATTTTGGCTCATGGTTTCAGAGGTTTCAGTCTATGGTAAAATGGCTCCAATGCAAAAATATAGTGGAAAGGCATGACAGAGAAAAACTGATCATCTCACGGCAGCCAGGAAGCAGAGAAAAAGCACAAGAAGAAGAGGCTAGGGATCAGTGTTTTAGCTACTGTTTCGTCACTGAGACAAAATATCCAACACCCAAAACATAAAGGAAGAGAGGAATATTTTGCTTACAATTTCAGATGTTTTAGTGGATGGTTGGTAGGCTCAAATCCAGAAATGGCATGGTGGAAGGACCTGCCACAGATGAAAGCTGCTCACAGCATGGCAGCCAGGAAGCAGAAAAAGAAGGGAGGAGGCTGACAGAGAGATAAACCTTTCCAGGTCATGGCTCCAGTGAACCTTTCTCTTCCGACCAGACCCCCTCTAAAAGCACACTTGAGGCTTTTGGGGGACACCCTAGGTCTAAACTATAACAACCAAACATAGTCCCAGGGCTTTGGCCCCTGCAATCCACTTCCTTCAACTAGGCCCCGCCTCCTTGTTTCCATCACCTCCCAATAATGCCAACAAATTATGATTTATCGATGGATGAATCCACTGATAAAATTAGAGCCCTCATAACCCAATCACTTCCCAAAAACTATCAACCAAGCTTTCAACATATCCTTTTGGGGGGACATTTTAGATAATAACAATAACCATACTATTAGCATATTGAATTCTCAATCAAGTAAATAATGAAGTAGGCATTATAATCATCACTTTATGGCTATAAATAATTGAGAATAAAGAGATGATGAAATCTGCCAATAACTACAATTTTTATAAGCAGATAAAGACAGAATCAAACCAGATTGGCCTTGACTTTAAAATCTACATTTCTTTTTCTACCTTAGTCAGCTATGATCTAAATAAAAATATTTGACAGTGATGTTTGATATGATACTTAAATCATTAAGAGTGACGATTTTATTTGTACATTCAGAAAAATAAATTATCTTTTAAACTGTTAACTACCACAAATTGCTGAAATGTGAAGATAATACATGCATGAGGCAACAGCAACAGTACAAATTTCCTACAACCTTGAATTCAATCCTCGAAATAGTTCAGACCTTTGAGTTTCAGATTTTAGGGGTGCCAAAAAAAGGAAGCTGCTCAAATAGGAATGAAGGAGCTGCCTAGGGAATTAAGAAAAATGTATGGAAGGGCTTGCAGGAGAACCTGTAAGTGGACATCAGAACTGATGTGCGCTTATGGGATGAAGGGAAACACAGAGGGAGAGGAGCTCTGAGGGTTGAACCAAAATCCTCATATCAATCAGAAGTATGTTTTAAACTCTTAGAAATGAGAAAAAGCAATATACGACTAATCTTTCTATAAAAATTTCAGATTTGTCCTATGTAGACTCCATGGGGAAACAGTAAAAAGCTTATAGAGAAAAATCTTTTTTCTCATTTTTAGAAATCTAGAAATGTGTTAAGGTGTTTAACTTCTAACATTTGGAACATTTATCTTTTTTAAAAGAAAATATTATTGGTATAAAATTTACAAAAATGTTCAAAAGAACAAATATTAAAGTTTAAAAACAACTAAATTCCACTGCACGAAAATTACTATCATTATTTTATGAATGTTTCTCAAATTATATTTCAATATATACAAATATTTTGCAATACAATAAATATAGTGAGAGAAAAGCTTTTATGGAGTTAATAGATGAGTAAGATTTTAATAAACCATTACATTTAATTTTATTTTAATTAAATAATGGAAATGAACTTTAAAAAAAACAGTTTAACTGCAAACAAATTTTCCTTTACCATAAGAAATCCTATTTCTTTTTTTTTCTTTTTGGACTGGGGATCAAACTCGGGTCCTTGTGCTTGCAAGGCAGGTGGCATAACCCCTGAGCTAAATCCCCAGCCCAAGAAATACAATTTCTTAAAGATTCTTCCAAAGTTAAAAAACAGAATAAGAAAGAGAAAGGCAGAAGTTGCAGGTATGGTTTCCATAATCATATATTTCATTTTAGACATAAATGGCTGCTTCTACTTTGTGGGAGGTGAACTTTAGAACTCTCACACTTCCTCTCATTTCTTAAAATTTTATCTGCATTATTATTACATTATTTTGTTATTAAGTATATAATAACATGCTCTGTGTGTTCTATAGTCATTCTCTCAACCATATACCCTTAGCAATATTTCAGTGGACTCACTGCTTACTACCAGCCATTTTTCAATGTTGTATTCATTGCTAAGTTTATTTCATTGTTTGACTTCATGGCCCAACATTGTTTTTCCAGAGACAGTATACTAGTTCTGTATTATTTGAGCTCTTTTATTTTTGGAAATACTTGCCAATTACTTCCATATTTGAATGTCTTAGCTGAGCATCCTATTTCTATAAGGTGGAATATTATCTTCATTGTGCGCTCCCCCCCCACACACACAGGGAAACTCTTGACTTGAAATTTAATAAATAGTGCAATCTTTCAAATTAAGCCTGAAAAAGTTCAACCCCAACAAACTTGTACCACAGGACATTTTAATGAATTTGCCTCAGACACAAGAAAAATCATACCTTCTTGATATTCTGAGATGCAGAAAGGAACAAAAACAACAAAAACAAAAGTTTAAAATAGATTGGCAAATCTAATCAAAACATTAAATTATAAGACAATAATATACCAAATAAATTTTTAAAGTCTGGATAATATCTTATTAAGTCAAGAGAAGAGTGATATGAGATAAAGTGTTCTACGACCTCTTCTATTGTTTGAGAATAGGATAGAATATTGTTTAAATTTAAACTTTACTTTTAACATGTGTGTTGAAACCTTTAATCACCAGAATAGTATAAGTAGAATATATAACATCAAAACTAGTAGAAACAAAACCATTAAATTCAAAATAACATAAGAAAACAAGAAACAAAAAGGAGAAAGACACTAGAAATAAGTCAAAAATATCTAGGACTTTCGTGAATACTAAAATTAATGGATACTGGAGTCTCTTATATAAGATAGCATAATATTTCATGTAACCTCTGCACATCCTTAATATACTTTAAATCATCTTTAGATTATTGATAATACCTAATAGAATATAAATTCTAACTAAGTAGTTGCTATACTATGTTGTATAGAGACTAATGACAAGGAAACAGGTCTCTTTATGCTTGGTACAAATGCCATTTCTTTTCTTTTGTTTTCTGTGGCACAAGGGGATTGAACCCAAGGACTTCACTCTAAATTACATCCCAGCTCATTTTTTTGTATTTTTTATTTTGAGATAGGGTCTTGCTAAGTCAATAAATTGCCCAGGTGGAGTCTGAACTTAAGATCTTGTTGCCTGGAACTCCCAGAGTGCTGGGAATATATGCATGCACTACCACATCCAGCCTTTTTTTTCAAATAGTTTTGATTAAATATACAATAAGATAACACCCTAGCAAAGGAGCCAAATTCCTAGAACTATATAATTCACCAAAAATTGGCACACAAAGAACTGAATTTTTAAAATTTGCTCTTGTATATATGACTGCTCTAGAAATAAGGACATGTTGAAAAAAGTATTCTACGCAAATGCTAATTGAAATAAAACTGTTGTTATTTTATGCATGCTTTAATGGGAAACATAATATCAAAAATAAATTTAGCTCCTAAGTTTTGATAGTAGTTTCAATTCAAAAGGAGACCTAATAATTCTAAATTTGAATGCCCTCACATTACAGTCTTAAAATATATCCTGCAAATATTGACAAAATCAAGAAATTGACAAATCTGGTATATCTGTCAGTAATTATTAGATCACAATCTCTATGAGAATATAGAAAATTTCAATAATTTTAAAAATTGTGTACATGCATACATTTACATCCTGTTGAGGAAATGTAAATAAGAATGAAACATCTTAGTGCAGAAATTCTTCCCACAAAAATAGTAGAGGAAAAAAAAAACATTTTTACATTGAGTAAGCATTAAACCAGAATCACAGGCAATGTGACAAGAGTCTGCAAAGACAGGAAGAAATCTCAGTTTCAGTTACAGGAATGCTCTCACAGCACCCAGTACCCAGTGCTGAGTAAGAGGACTTCACAGCATCACTTGTGACACACAATTAAGCTAGAAATCAAGAATCTATACATTAAAAATTCAAAATCAAGTGTCTAAATAACTAATGAATGAAAACAATAAATCATTATGGAAGTTTTGGAACACTGCATATCAAATTTTATGTGGCAAAGTTAAAGTACTTCTGAGTCAGAAATTCATAGCCTTAAAAATGCTTACATTATTATGAAGTAATCCTAAAAATAAATAAGCTAAATGCTCAACAAGACATCAGAAAAAAGAACTGAATGAAGCTAAAGGGAGAACAAATTGAAATAATAAACATACAAACAGAAAGAAATATAAGAAAAATATGATAGAGAATATCAACAAAAACAAAAAATTATTTGATAACATTAATGAAATTGACAAAATCCTGGGATAATTTTAATAAGGGAAGATACAATAAATACAATTAATAATCAAAAATATATTTAACTTTAGATATTGCTGAGATCAAACGCATAGTAAGATAACGCTAACCACTTTGGGAAATGAGACAAACTCCTAGAACTATATAACTGACCAAAAATTGATACATAAATAAATAGAAAATTTGAATAATATATTCATTGATTATAATTCATCAAGTATAGGATGGATTATGAAGGTTTGGTATATTCTTATATGAAAATAAAATTTGAACCAGTAGGTAAGCGGACTCAGAAGTTAAAATTTTTCCATAAAGGTACTATAAACGAGGTCATTTAACAAATTCGCTGAGGTTACATAGTTTTCAACTTATAAAGTCATTATAGTAATAGAAAAATATTAAAACCTGACCAAATTCACTTTATGAGACTAGCATAATCATTATACAAAAATTTGACAAGGATGACAAGGGGTGTAACTCAGTGACAAAGCACTTCCCAGCATGCACGAGCCCTGTACTTAATTCCTAGCACCATACACCCAGAAAAAAGAAATTTGATAAGGAGAGTACAAAAAAGTAGAGCCATGATCAAAGTTACAAAATAAAGCATTAGCAAACTGCATCTGACAATACATGAAAGGGATAAATATATCATGATCAAATAAGGTTTCTTCCAGAAAATGTAAATTTATAAAATGAACTACTATAACTTACCACATGGATAGACTGCAACTGAAAATATCATAATTATTTCAATCAGGGTAGAAAACCTTTGATTCATCAAAAAATAAAACAAAATATTATTAATCATCAGGAAAAATTAAATTAAGCAAACTTTCACACTCACTAGATTGTAGAAAAGTTAAATTCAGAATAATAAATGCAGACAGTGAATATTGAGGCTTTACAGATTTGAAAATGGGAGTAAAATTTGACATCATGTCATCATGTTAAAGTTGCCTGACCTCCTCACAATCCCATTCTTATGATAGTACATATCTGAGAGAAATTATTGCACAAGTACATCACAAGAGAAATAAAGAATATGGACAGCAGTATTTTTGGAATAACAAAAACATTAAATTCATCTGTGTTCATCATCTTTCCATTATTATAGCAAAATACCTGAGATAATTAACTTAGAAAAGGTTTGTTTTGGCTCACAGTTTAAGAGATTCCAATCCATTATTGGCCGGCCCCCTTTGCTACTGGTCTGTGGCAAAGCAGCACATTGTGATGAGATTATGTGGTAGAGTCGAACCACTCACTCACTTCCTACTCAGGAAGGGAGAAGTGGAAAGGAGAGGGGGTTCCCATGGTCCCATTGGAGTCATGCTCAGGCACCTTCAGGGCTCCCACCAGGCCTATCACTCCACAGCAGGACCAGCGGGGGAAAGATCCTGCAGCACATGAAGCTCTGGTGCACAAACAAGATCCAAACTATAATGTCATCTAAATATTCATCACTTACAATCTGAATTACAAAATTTGATATATTCCTACCTAAAAAACTCTTTAGCAATAAAAATGAAGAAATTATAGCCACATACATCAAAATAGATGAATTTCATGGTCATAATGCTGTACAAAAAGCAAATCACAGAAGAAGAAATACGGCATGATTCTATTTATACAAATTTTAAAAACATAAAATCAAACATTATTTAGAAGTATAAAGATATATGGTAGAAGTGTGGAATTGAGGAAAGGCAAGTAGGAAAATTCAAATACACCAATAATGTTCTATTTCTGAAATAGGTTGGTAATACCCAGTTACATATCTTTTTTGTATTCTTTCCACTTACTCAAATGTTATTAATCTGTTCTTAGCTATTCAGTACATAGTAAATTGATTAAAAACATATTCAGTGAAAAAGTAAGGAAATCAATTTTTCTCTGCTTCAATGTGATATAATTGCAAGTCTGGTCTAGAAAGCTGATGCTGAGCTTTTCTGCCTCTTAAGAAATGTCTCCTGAAGAATCCAGTTCTGCACAACATACAATTTGTAGGCATAAAGATGAGATAGCTGCACAGTATGCACAATTTATTGTCCTTTAAAGATCAATATGCTGCTACCTAACTACTTTGTTAAGCAACAAAAAGGATGCATAAGCAATAGTTTGTACATGCCCAAATGTCCTGCCTGTCACTTTTGCTAATATGTGTATCTTATGTAACTCACTCTGTACAAATGTATTTCTCATTCTTTTTTCTCTCCACTAAATACCCAAGGACATAATGGATAAAATGAAGAACTTCATCTTTAAATCAATATACCATCTTAAAACATAACCTGAAAATGTTGTAGTCATCTCGTATTTTCATGTTGCTGGAAAATTTTCTGCTGTCCATATTTCTGTGAGCCATAAAATGAGAAATTACCAGTAGAACAAATAAGCTTATTTACTTGCTTATCATTATTTTTGAAATGAGGTCTCACTACATTGTCCAGTCTTGTCTCAAATTCGTGGACTCAAATGACCCTTCTACCTCAGCCCCCAGAGTACCTGATGTGCACTACCATGCTAAGTTCTTAGAAATTAATTTTTAATCATTCAAATAAACACAATAATGGTATTATTATTAAAACAATAAACACATATAACACAAAGATTTTACCTAAAGTTGTATAATCTGTGAGAGAATAGGACCTATTTGTTAAAATGTTGTTTTATTTTAACAGTGTTGATAGAGTAATTGTTAGGCTTTTA
>NW_004624744.1:1736886-1752897 GCF_000247695.1 Heterocephalus glaber
AGAAAGAAAGAAAGAAAGAAAGAAAGAAAGAAAGAAAGAAAGAAAGAAAGAAAGAAAGAGAGAGAGAGAGAAAGAAAGAAAGAATGGATGTGCTGTAGATAAACTGACAAGTTACAAACAATAATTTGCACAGTACAAAGACAGAAGCACAGAAAGTAATGTCAATGAGTAGAAGCAGTAATAATTGTATTTCTGTCTCTTCTATCTCTTTCTCCACAGAAGGAGGAACTACTGGAATTAACCACATGATTACTTCGCAGCAAAGCACTTAATTTAATTTCAAGACCCACTGGGGCTCCCTTTTTCTCAGCTACAAGGAATAGCAGCATCCCAGACTAACAAAAATATGGTTCCAAAGCCCAACCGAGCCTCAAGGTAACATACATGTTACTTTAAGCCACTGAGATTTTTTTGAGGTGTCAATTACCACAGCATGACCTTCCCCATCCTGAGCACTTTACATGAGAAAAAGAGGAAAAATGAGCCACAAATTAAAATAAAAATATTAATTATGAAGAATTTTAAATGATTGGTTAAAATATTTGAAATATTTATAGTAAGAACTCATTGAAAGAGAGAAAGGGGTTATTCAACGTAGAATTTTAAGAAGATCAGTGTGGTCACAGTAATAAGACAAATTAAAGAAGGGAAGACCAGAAATATGGAGTCTAATTAGGCTATTCCATAACCCAATAAAAAATGGTAAGTGCTTTGAACAGAAAATGATGGAGACTTAGAGAAGATAGAGGGAATAGTGAAAAACAAGTTTAATATTTAAAGCCTGAATGGTTGGGAAAATATAGTATGACAATTAACAGATATAGGACAGTCCAATTGGGGGAACTGTCTATTTTTATTTATAATAACATCATTTTCTTAAATTGGTTTTAAAGCAAGATTCTTTTAGATGTGTCAGGTTTGTAACTGCAGGTCAGTTAAGCCAATGTATCCGACAGGAAAATGAAGTTGTAGGAGCACACAAGGTTAAAGGTCAAGGGTAGAGAATTGGACCTAGAGCCATCTGCATTTTGGCCGGCTTGGATAGTTGTCTAGATGGTAGTGGCATTATTCAAAGCAGAAATTGCAGAGTGAGAAGCAGTTTCATGGGTATGTCAGTTAATGCTGAGTGTAGGAAACAGAATTCATCAATAAATAACTCCTATTTCCACCCCAAAGGAAGGAAAGTATTGCCAACATAAAATCCAGGTTGTTAACGTGGTGAACAGAACACTATCTGTGCTGGCATTCTGTCTGCCCGAGCTTGTTTCTTCCACCACTGTGGAAAAGAATCACTTCCACCTTCCCAAGAGTTCATGAGTGAATTTCATAGACAGAACCTCAACCACATCCACGACCCTCGCCACAAAGTCTGTAAAATGTAATTTTATTAATATCCCCTATAATCTCATATAAATTGGGGAAGAGTGTTAGAACACAGGAATGGCATAGAAATGGATATTTGTCACAAATAGACAATTGCTAGCCTAAGATATAATAATAATACATTTAGATGTATTTCTACTGCTTTTCAGGTCCCCATGGGACATCAAAGTGGAGAAATCTAGGCAATTAAAAATAAGATTCTGGGATCTTAGGTAGAGAACTAGACTGAATATCAATGTTCAGATGGTAGTGTAAGTCCAAAAACCAGCTGAGATTGTTTAGAGAGGATATAGACCTTTAAAGTGTTAAACCTCTATCCCCATGACTACCAGTATTTCAAAAGAGAGCCCACATTTAAAAAATGGGAGGAAAGAAGGGCAAAAAAGCAGAATAATTTATGTTTTGCTCCATAGCAGACTTAGTGAAATACTACCTTTTGTATACTACATTCTAAATACTCCAGATTAAATTTATATAGCTAATTGAAATAGTAACACGTAAAGATGTAAGTGGTTTGAACAGGAAGAGTTGAATGGAATCTGTCATCAATGAATAAAACTTCACAGTGTGAATATGTGTGTCATGCATGTGCCTATATTTTAATTGAATTACCTTATAATTCATATTGAACTGATAAGACTTATTTCTAAAAGTTGACGTTTTACTATCTCAAAACTTGAAGGTGAGGTCTAAAATACGTTTGAATCCTGTTCTTGCGTACTATTTTTACACTTGGACTAATTATATAACTCAATTATTTTTTGGAAAAGGATTGCAACATGATTGCTTATTCTGTTTAAACAGGATTAGCCATTATGTGAGATCTAAAAGAAAATAAGACATTGTCCTTGTCTTCAATGAGTCAAAATTTATTAAATCAAGATATAACATGAAGATTCAACTCAAAGCATAAATGCTATTGTTATGACTTAACAATCATCAATTAAACTCATGCTTATTGTTTAGAATGTCTTTTCATTTTTAATTTTCATTATTTTAAAAAACAATAATCTATTGTAATAGCTGCTGTAAAGATTTTATAATACAAATGTCATTATAATAATTTATAATTTTCTCCATATTTGGGTCTAATAAAATTGTAATTTAATTTTAAATTCTCTTTATTAGCAATATATTCCTGTCTTTTTTTTATTCTTAAGTTCTTTTATTGGTACATTATAGGTATACAATACATTTACATTTGTAAATGATGTATCTTGGTTATTGTTTCCCCATTCCCTGTGCGCCCTTCACCCCCTCCACCCTTCCCTATTTACATAGACATCATTTCCATTTTTTTTCTTTTCTCATAATTTTTCCTTTCCCTTCTTTCCTTTCCCCTTCCCCTCCCTTCACCCCTACATCTTTGGACCTTTTTTCCTATTTCAAATTATCAATTATTCATTTTAATCATTTTAACCCTTATTTACACTTTCAGTTTCTCACACCAGAGAAACTATTCGGTATTTACACACGTGTGTCCTATTTATTTAACGTAAGAGTATGGCCTTGATATGCATCCATTTAGCTATAAATGACTCTAGTTTCTCGTTCTTTATGGCTGAGTCCTCTTGTCTTTTTAACTATTGCCTGAAAGGAATATGTTTTTGCCAGGTAAGATGATGCATATCTATAGTCTCAGCTATTAGGAAGCGAGGCAGAAGTATCACTTGAGAGACTCCATCGCAAAAGACGAACAAGAAGGAGAAGGCAAAGGTGATGAAGGAGAAGAAGAAGAGGCCTGAGTCTTTTGTTAATTCAAATAAAAATCTGTTCATAAGCTTTATGCGATCACTTGTGTAATATGCTACCAGCCGTCAGCACATAGCCAATATACCTTCAGCATTGGAAACCTAACACTGTTAATGTTAGTAAAGAAAATCATTAATTGTATTTCCATTTACACTTCCATTATCAACACTAATGATTTGTTTTTCTAAAGTGAGAAGTTTCTATTTAATTAGGCCTATTAGTGGTAATGAGTAAATTAAAACATGTTTGAAATTCCACAGTACCTACATTAGGTAGCAAATCAGATATAAAAACAGCATTTTCACATGGCAATATCAATTAATCTTGGAAATAAAGACTGACTTATAAGAGAAAATCAGAAATTAAATCTTCGAATGCCTGTTCTGTGTATGTTTGCATATGTGTATATGTCTGTGTAAAAAACCAAAAAACTCCAGGGATAGAACAAATATGTTTATAATATTGTAAATATTTAAGACTCTACATTCATACAAACTCAGAAAATTATGCTTAGAGCTTATTATTGTGCCTTGATATTTGACTCAGACCTTTAGGGATGGTCTAATGTTAAGAGCCATTCTATATAATTTTGGGGGAAAAATTATTTCGTAACTAAGTTGTGGTTAGGGATCATTTAAAGCCTACTGTCTTGCCTGCAAGCTAGCCATGGTATATGGAAACATAACTCCCTGTGCCTCTGATCACAGTTGAGGCCTCAGTGGTCCCATGATGCTGTGATGCTCCAGAGCAAGGTTACGTCAGCTGAAGACATCCTGGTTCCTTGAGAACCTAGTAATAAAAAAATAGATTTTCCCGGGGGGGGGGTCAGGATAAACTCCTTCTTACCCTTCTACCTTTTCCCACCTGCTATTGTAAGAATGCTTTGCCCCTCACCATCTTCATCAACATAATGATCCTCATTAACATAAGATCCTCATCAGCATAAGATCACTGCTGCCCTCTGAGTCATCCAATACTCTTTCTGATTATTATGTGCAGCCAATAAATAGTGGCTAGCTCAGACTGTCTTTGCCTTTGCTCACTCTGGCCCTGACCTCCCAGCCCCCCTACCCCTACCCCATGTACTTTGAAAGTGTGTCTCTGTCTTTATCCTTTTTGGACCTCTCTCTAGGCAGATTGGAGGACTGATCGGCCTCTGATAGTCTTTTGCTATTTAGTTCAATCTCACAATGTATTCTGAACACGAAAATATTGTAAGTACAAAGATCACTGTTTTAAAGGTTTAATGCCTATTGATATGGTTCATATTTGATTGTATTTTGATTGGACTTCAACAGAAAACAATGGGACAGTTTACTCCCATTCAGTTGTGCAAGATTTCAACATGCCATCTGCTGTAGTCATGAAAATTGCTGGAGTCAAAGAGACAAACCCAGCCAAGTAAGGTAGATATGAAAAACAAAATGTCCAGGAAACCAAATAACAACTGCATCCAAAGTCTACATCAGAACCAGAACCAAGGTGTAAAATCCTCCTGAAATGTTCAATAGCTATAAAAATAGATTGAGAAAAAAAACATGATTCCAAAGAGTTTCTGTTAACATTTGGGGTGGTACCCACTCCTCAAATGTACTTGTAGCTGGGAATATGAAGAGGGAGTATGTCAAACTGGCTTAATGATAGGGTGACCAGCTTTTTAGAAAGCCAACTTCAGGTACAGTCAAATTGAAGGAAGGAAAACCATAATGTATAAAAATAACAACACACATATGTGATATTTCTCTGTCATCAAAATAGGAAAAAGATGTTTCTAGATGTTGGGAGCTGAAGTCTGGTGGGAAGAGGTGGGTCACTGTTGATGTGGCCTGGATATAGATATATTCCCCCTCCAACCTCCCTTGATGGCACTGTTTCTTGCCTGCCTTGCCATGAGCCCTTTCTCCTCTGTCATGCCTCTCCACCATGGAGCCAGCCCATTACGCACTGAAACCTCTTCAAATTGTGAGACAAAACAAACCATTCCTCCTTTAAATTGTGGCCCAGGAACAAGAAAGTAACCAAGTCAAGCCCCTTTTCTCTGCATTCTTATTAGCACTTGTAAGCTCTTGTCTTTTATGTAATAGCTATTCTTACTTAAGTAAGGTGATATCTCATTATGGTTTTGATTTGCATATCCTGATGAATCCTTTTTTTTCATATACCTGTTAGACATTTGTATATCTTCTTTTGAGAAATGTCTGTTTATGTCTATTGCCCATTCTTTTACCAAATTATTTGTTTCTTTGCTGTTGAGGTTTGGGAGTTGCTTTTATGTTCTGGATATCAACCTCTTGTCAATTACATAGTTTGCAAACATTTTTCCCAATTCTCTAGGTTATCTCTTCACTCTGTGCATTTCCTTTGCTATGCACCAGGAGTTTTTTAGTTTGGTATAATCTTATTTGTCTATTTTTGGTTTTATTGCCTTTGCTCTTGTACAAAGAATCCCTGCCCATTTCAATGCCTTGAAATGTTTCTCCTAGTATTTTCATAACTTCTTGTCTTACATTTAAGTTTTTAATTTATTTGAGTTTATTTTTATAACTAGTAAGAGATAGGGGTTTAGTTGCATTCCTCTATGTGTAAATATACTATTTTCCCAGAACTATTTATGAAAATACTGTCCTTTCTCCAATATATATTTTTAGCACTTTTGTTAAAAGTCAGTTGGCTGTGGATGTGTCCTCTATTTTATTCTACTGGTCTATGTGTCTGTTATATGCCAAAGTGTATACTATTAGAACATTTTAGTGTGACTTTACATGGAAAATATAATTATGACAAAGTAAATAGAGATCATCTATATTTAACTTTAAAATATTGATGTGTTTCTTCTTGTTCCAAGATGTTTTTATTCTTTCTAGCTCCTTTTCAATTAGTACTCCTGCGAGCAGACTGTTTAGGCATCCTTCTTTTCTTTTAAATAGTGGTAAAACTGAAGGAATCAAACAAAATTCACTTTGGCTCGCTGCTCTGCTCTTATCAGACTTAAATTGTGTCAATTCTTGGTCTCAGTCCAAAGTGATAGTATCAAGTTAAACTTTATCCAACTCAGTGTTTGAACGTGGATATTTAGGATTTTACTTAGTAGCATCTGCAGGCTCTTAGACTTATAAAAAATAGTTTCTAACCTTCAAAAAATTTCCATTTTTTTGTGTGTGTTTTTTATTTTTTTGGTTTGGTTTGTTTGTATGTTGGTTTTTTGGAGGGCCAATTGTTTGTTAATCAGATCTTTTGCATATCTAAAAGGCCTATTAATCATTAAACACTTGTAAGTATGTTAGATATCATCAGACATTATATTTCTCTCTCTTTTTCCCAGGACACAGAACCAACATATACTTGAGAAATTGATATTCAATTCCAAGTGAGTTACTTTTTGTAAAGAAATTAAAGAAATGATTTTCTACTTGGTTTCCCTATTCTGGTTATGTTTTCTGATGCAATTTCTTTCCCCAAAATTAGTCACATTTTTATTGTATTTGTTGCAACCCAAACATGACACTCAACAACTGAAATGCAGTTAGTTCACACTTTTCTAAAATTTATGACCTCTTCACAAATTATCACACAGTTTTTGGATATTAATTTTTCTTTTTCTATGATTCTTTTCACCATTTTCAGCTTCTATCTATTTTCAAAGTAAAAAAAACTCATGATTTTTCTCTTACCCTTTGAAAATACAATTTTACACTGATATAGGATTCTTCTAGTTTTCCTCCTATGGCCAACAATAATTATATCCATCTTGTAGAACTTCAGAACACCAGCTGATGAATTCTCCATCCTTTTGAAACATACAGCTTGAGAAATGTATTCTTAACCAAGAATAGGGCAAAGGTTGTCAGCTGTACTCTGAAATGGCAGTTGAGTATCTAGTTTCAAACAGAAATTCAATTTTCCTGAGCCCTGAATCCTGAGCCCCTACCATGAGATGAGCCCAATTGCTGAGCCTGCACAGGCAGAAAGCTCACTTTTTCCTTCTCTCTGTTCCATGTACTCTGGACAAAAAGTACATGAATGAGATCTTCGTATGCAACACATAGTGAGTTTTAAACCATATGAAATGAGCCATAAATCCCTGTCTTCCAACCGTTTATCATAGAATTCTTTTTACCTCATAAAAAGGTAGAAGAAACAAACTAGAAGTCAGCAAAACCAGAAGTTAGTCTCAGGCCAGCTTCTCTATCTCTGACCTTGAGAGGATCAGGCAGCCTCTCTTTATGAAGATAGGTCAATCTATCATGGGCCAGCAGAGCAAAGTCCAACAAATCAATGTTTCTTGTGCAAATTTTGTTTCCCAGTCAGAGATTTGAAGCTCATGATTGATTTTCCCAGAGTCTAGGGGAAGATGTTTCCTTTCCATGAGCATAGTGCTTAAGATATAGACTATGTGGGGCTGGGGATTTAGCTCAGTGGTTTGGCCACCTGGCTCACAAGTGTGAGGTCCCAAGTTCAATCCCTGGTACCAAAAAAAAAAAAGATATAGACTATGCAAATAAATAGCATGTACATGTTAAACCGAAGCTTGGGTGAGAAAAGTTCTTGCATAAGAAATATTATAATGTAATACCTTCCAATTTTTCTAAACTTTGACCCTAAATAGGGTAGTTTAAAATAAATACAATGACTAAGAGCTTGGCTTTCAAATATTTAGGATATCCTCCAAATAATACAAAATGATAATAACTAATATTTACCAAATCTTTAATATTTTCTAAACACTTTGTGTATCAACTCATTTATTCTGCTTAATAATCTTTTGAAATAACTATGATCCACTCTTTACTGATTAAAAAACTGAAACAGAAAGAGAATTAACCAAGTCATACAATTAGTAAATGGATGGGTCAGGATCAGACCCTGTTTGATATTCTAAGAACATATACTAATGAGTTATTCCTAGTGGGTAATAACTATATATAAGTATGTATGTTTCTTAAAAAGAATACTTAAATTCGGTGATATTTTAATCAGTTTGGAAAGGAGCTGGCTTAGCAATAGGCCATGTTTACAGATATTATTGGAGTTATTGAAATCATTAAAGCTCTGGAAACTTCAACAGACTGTCCTTCACTACATTTATCCCTCCCTCACCAAATTTCTTTCTTTTCATCCAGCTCTGTGAGTTGAACATCTCCAACTTTTATAAGGCATCTGACAATGAAGCTCCAGTTTTAGGGCCTAATCATCAGGCCGAGAGCTATTGGCTAGCTAGTGCTTCTCTCAAATCTCTGAAGGACATGTCCTGCGTGGAATCGATGAAGTAAGCTGAATCACAGATATTTTTTTCGGTTAAGTGTGTATTTATATCTCAATAATCTTTATTTTAACTTTGGTCCTTAGTTAAGCACCTTGGTCCTTATTGTATTCCTAAATTTCAGAATGCAAAGGAGTCTAACAGTTCCCCACAACTTTCTTTGAAGTCATCAGTAAGATCAACCTTTGAGTCTTAGTTTCACATGTGAGGAAATAGTCCATAGTTTTACTGATCACATTCAAACTATGTAGTCATAGCATGAATATTTGCTCAGCAAATGATAAATGTGTACTTTGATTATACTTTATAACAGTTCCTTCCAAGTTCTAGAAGTCTTCCTCATAAATAGAAGGGTCAAAAATTCAAGGATAGGGGCTGAGGCAAATTAAAGATTCAAGGCTCAACTTTAGGGGACATTGCTTCCAGCTCCAGCTGATTAGTACCCTAAGGCAAGAAATGTACAGAAGCCAGAAATCTGAATTGTTATTTGCAATCTCTCAATTTTTAATGCTAGAAAGAATACTTCTATGCTAGCTAAACTCAAATGTATAAAAAATGTTGCCCACAAGTCCCAAGTTTGAATGAATGCTCCTATGATATCAGAAATCTGCCATTAGTTTTCAACAATTTTTTAACTGTATGCATTTATCAGAGGTTTTTTATCTGGATACTTTTATGCCATATAACAAAAGAAAAAAGGCAAAATAAAACAAAAAATTAGTGGCATAAAAAGGAGTAGGACTCAAAACCATCCATGATCTTTGCCATTCCCATAATACATTGATTTTAGGAGTTGTGTGATCCTGCAGAAAGTTTATTCTTCAAATTTTTACTAATTTTTCCAATTTTCATTTTTTATTAATACTTATTTGCAGCACAAAATGATTACATTCCTCATGGGAAATTGGTACATGTATGTAACTCATCTTAATTTATTTTTCATCTCCTTTTCCTCTTCTCCCTCTCCCTCCCTCCATGTCTTGGTCCCCTTGTCATTTACAAAAGATAGGTCTCCCTATGTCTTATTATCTATCTTTCACTTTGCTCTTTATTTATATTTTGGGATCCTCATATAAGAGAAACCATGTGATATTTAAATCTGAATGTCTAATATGTTTCACTTAAAATTATGGTCTCAAGCTGGATCTATTTTGCTACAAATGACTCAGGTTTATCCTTCTTTATGGTGGAAATAACCAACAGAGTAAAGAGACAACCTTCAAAATGGGAAAATTCTTGACAGCTATTGCTTTTATAGAGGGCTAATATCTAGAATACATAAAGAACTACAAAAATTTAGAATCCCTCAAATAAACACCTAATCATTTCAGTTGCCTATTTTTTTGATTGGGTCTAATATTTTGGGGAAGTCTAATTGTTTTGAGATCTTTACATATTACAGATGATATTAGCTCTCTGTCCAAGAATTATCTGGTAAAAATTTTCCTATGCTGCAGGTTGTCTCTTCACTTTGTTGTTTATTTCTTTTGCTATGTAGAAGATTTTTAATTTAATGCTATTTCATTTGTTGATTCTTGGTATTATATCTTTGCAATTGGGGTTTTGTTCATAAAGTCTTTGCCTACACCTATATCATCAAGACTTTTATCTATTTTATCTCCTAGTAGATTATTTCTGTTTTAACATTTAGATCTTTGATATATTTTGATTTTAGTTTAGTAAATGGTAAGAGATAAGGGTCTAGATTCAGTCTTTTATGTGTAGATAGCCAGTTTTCCCAGCACCATTTATTAAAGAGACTATCTTTCCTCCCATGTATGTTTTGGGATCCTTTGTCAAAGAACGAACAGCTGAACATGCCTAGAGTTGTTTCTACATCCTCTATTCTGTTCCATTGATCCACATATCAATTTTTATGCCAGTATAGTGGTGGTTTTATTACTGCAGCTTTGCAAAAAAAGTTGAAATTCAGGATTGTGATGTCTCCTGCTTTGTTCTTCTTATGAATTTAACACATAAAAATCATATGAAAAACCCAAAATATAAATAAAGAACAAAACAAAAGGTATGTCATAAGAAGTTGGGAGATGGATCTTTTCAAATGGGAAGGGGATAAAAATATGGAGGAAGAGGAGAGGGGAAGAGAAAGGAATGAAAAAAGAATTGAGATGAGTTATGTATATGTACAACTCCCAACAAGAAATGTAGTCATTATGTATGGCCAATAAAAAAATGACTAATAAAAAACCTGAAAAACTCAATAGCATTCCTGTACATCAATAATGAACTCACTGAGAAAGAAATTAGGAAAACAATACCATTTACAATACCATCAAAAAATTAAATACTTAGGAATTAACCTAACCATGGAAGTGAAAGTCTTCTACAACAAAAACTATAGAACACTGAGAAGGGAGATCAAATAAGACATCAGAAAATGGAAAGATATCCCTTGCTCCTTGATAAGCAGAACCAAGATAGTCAAAATGGCCGTGCTTCCAAAACTGATATATGAGTTTGACACAATCTCAATCAATGTACTAACAGCATTCCTCACAGAACTAGAAAAAAAAATCCTAAAATTCATATAGAACCAGAAGAGACCCAGAACAGCAAAAGTTCACTGTTAACCATACAAGATACATTCCAAAATCCTCACTGAATGCCTGAAATCACTGACAGTACTAAGCCTTATCTAAATTTGTTTTTGTGATAATGTTTAATTTATAAGTTAAGCATAGTAAGAAAGTAATAATAATAGAGCAATTTAAAATATACTGTAGTAAAACTCATGTGAATGTAGTTTCTCTCAAAGTCTTATTTTTGTGTGATGTTATGGATGATACAATGGCCATGTGATGAGATGACTTGAGGTGAATGACATAGGCATTATGAGCTAACAGGCTCAGGGTTACTTGATCCCAAGTGCTGTGATACCACAGCTGTCCCTCTGATAGCTGAGATGGTTACCAAGTCACTAATGGGTGGATAATGTATACAGCATGGATGCCCTAGACAAAGGGATGATTCATGTCCTGGGGAAAATGAGTAGGATGACTTGTGCTTTCATTACTCAGAATAGTGCACAATTTAAAATTTACAGATGGTTTACTTCTGGAATTCTGAAATTTTCAGATAGTGAAGCAGTGGATAAGGAGAGATTACTGTATCTCCAGTTTATAGAGGAGGTAAAGGAGAACCTTCCCAAGAAGTTGAGATCTATATTGAAATTTTTAGAAATCTGTGTAAATATAGTTCTTGGGATTTGAGAAATTAAGATATAATTTCAATTCCATCTCCACTTTGCCTAGTGACCTAACATCCTGCGCCCCTTACCTATAAAAATAATATTAGTATAAGCCATCATTCATATCTCCAAGTGGTGACAATCCCCCAGAGTAAGGCCCATTGAAGTATGGTTAGTGATGTCCTCGGTATAAACCTGTGATTTCAAATACAGGCAAATGATGCTGTATCCACCAAGGGTGAAGATCTTGGAGCAGTAAGTGGCCTATATCCATTGTCTGTAATTTCTTATACATTGGAAGAAGCACTGTTTTTCATCTCCACAGTGTGAGAGGACTCTAACAAGTCTAGAAAAGGCCCAGAATAGAGCCAAAAAAGTGACTAAAAGGTTAGAGGGTAAAACTAAGGAGAGGTCAAAGGAATCAGAGCTATTATTCCAGAAACATGAAAACTCCTTGGTAGCGATGTGACTGTCTGAAACACTTTTGTAAAAGTGCTCCTCCCCATCTACTCTCCATCCATCACCATAGAGAATGGAACTAAAGTGAACTTAAAGTGCCTCAGAAATTTCAAGTAGGTAAGTGGAGGAACTTTTCAAGAACCAAAAGTAGCTGAAAACAGTTGTTTTGCCCATTCAGTTCTGTCTGAAGAGCTTTGTAAAGCAGTCTTCTATGTCTGAGTTTTGGACTAAATTATTGAGGGGGGTTGTTGTTCTGTTTTGTTTTGTTTGTTTTCCCAAGTTCATGAACCTCTTTGAGAATCTTATGAAAGCTACAGATTATCCCAGAAAAACATCTATGTTCACAGAGATCTGAAGCTCTTTAACAACTCTGGAGCAGATGACACCTTGAGATTTCTTTCAGCTATGAGTGCTCTGAGATGTTTGGGAGAAAGAAACTCTCTGTGTTCTGAGCACCACACTCTTACCTGCAATTATCTCTAACTTGTGGGATCAGGGTGTAATCCCTAAAGTGCCATTCTTCCTGCTCTACATCTCATCTAGACAACAGCCCATTGCTTAAACAGTGCATGCTGCCTGGGCAGGAAAGAAGGGAGCAAAAATATTCTTGTTAGAGCACATATAGATTGTTATTGTTCAAGAAAACACATTTCTTAATGCTCTGATGTTCCAAGCTTCAAGGCTCACTCTTGGGAACCCTGGCCATGCCCACACCCCATATGCCCTTCATCACAAATCAGCCAGAACTGCCACACTGAACAAATAGGATGGCACAAAGGAGAGAACCATTAGGCCCTTCCTAAATCACTTTGGCAAAGCACATTAAGGCTGGTCTGGCTGAAACAGCCATTTAAATTGTGGGTTAGCTTGACACCAATTTGTCAGAACCATCTGAGCATGGAATATCAAATCTGAAGACGGGTAAAACTGGAAGACTTACTGCTTAAATTTTAGATCTCCTCTACTGCTACCTAACCATCGTGCAACATGGCCTTCCCAAGCACTCATTGAAATCACCAAGTAAAAAAAATCTTCTGCAAATTTTAACTTCTCCATCTTTAGAATATCTCCATTGACCATCATTCATACTCAGCTCATGTTTGAATGATGTTTCACAAAGCCTTTAGAAAGATGTAACAATATTGCAGCAAAGATCCCAAACTTCAGAATCAGATCGAGTGGTTTCAAGTCCCACTGATATCACTTACTAGCTGTGTGCCTTTGAGCAAGTTGCTTGATTTCTCTTTTCCTTGGTTTCCTCCTGTGTAAAACAGGTAAAGTGATAATATTCGTCTCACAGAGTTGTTGCAAAGATTAAATAGAGAAAATCCATTGAGTTCTTTAAAATGTGCTTGACACAGAGTAAGTGCTCTCTAGAGCAGCATTAGAAAGTGATATTTTCTTGCTCATTATCTCATTTGCTCCCCATAATAGCATTTATGGAGAAGACAGGACAGACTTAACTTCATACATATTGCAAACAAAGATACATAGAGGTTAAATAATTAATCATGGACACACAGAGAGTAAATGTTAGACTGGGGTGTTACTATTTCCTTTATATCTTTAGCTTATAATCTTTGTTGAGTCATAGACCTGCTGAGATTTTTATAAAAGCTATGGGCCATTTCTTCACTGCCTCCAAAGTGAATACCAAACCACTCAAATTTGTGCCTATAATTTCAAGGACAACATGAAGTCTATTCATGAAATTTCCTTAAATTGTTTCAAAATACCCTGGCTTTTTTCAAGAATTTCAAAGGTGTTTGGTTTTCTCCAAGAAAATTATTCTTATTATGTTTCTTTCCCCAGTTTTAAAATGCTTGCCAGTCAATGGTTCTCAAACAATATGGCAGCTAGAGTACTCAAAACCAGCTCAAACTATGGGTTCCATGACTCACCTGTTTCTACATTGAAATCATTCCTTCTGTGCTGGAATCCTTAATGCCAATTACCTCAATCTCTGTATCATTTCCCACTTGTTTCTTTCTTGCTTCTGCTTCTATAAACAAAAATGAAAGTAATAAGCCCCAGTTGCATTTGCAGTCTAACACTTCTTAACCTACACCAAAATTAAAGAAAAGTGTCCTGATCAAAGATTGCAAGAATTCAAGCAGCTGTCATTTTTGAGGCCCAATCCATCCTTTTTTCTTGGAAAAAAGAGAAAAAATTAGAGACTATGTTACATGTGAGCTAATTTAACCCAAATGTTTGGAATTTGTTATGTTCTCTTATTACTACCATTTTGCTTCCCAAAACTTCTTTATCAGTCAGTTTCACCATTAAGTTTAGGTTATTTCTACTTGCAATTTATTCAGAAGAATGGAGATAAAAAGAATCCATTCACCAAAAATTTGACAAGATAATCTCACTTATGTTAGTTATTCATGGTAATGAGTCAGCTTCTGGAAGACAGCAGTTACGGGCATGTACACATCTAATGTCAAGTGCATTTTATGCAATCTCAGAGCACAAAAGTGGCAAAAGCCTAACTGGAATAATTGACATTCACACATAGATGACCTGTAGTAACAATTGCTTTAAAACAAACGTACAGTTATGCATTGAGTCAGAACAGTATAAACCTTGCTTGGATATCCAAACTTTCTAAGAAGGAAAAATGCGTTTGTCAAATGATGGGGATAAATTTGATATTAATACAGTTTATTCATATTTCAATCTCATTTAAGGGCATTTTCATTTTAGTAACATTGCACTGGAATCCTAAAAACTAGAGTAGACAATGCCTCCTGATTTCCCTATTCTTAAAAAAAATTATACTTCCTAAACTGGAATAATACAAACTTTTCTATGAATTTGTGAGCTATAAAGTGATATCTCCATGAGAAATAAAGAGAAAGTTTCAAACTACTATAAAGTAAGCACATAGTTAGCTTCATCACGAAAAAAAAATAAAGTGTAAATAAACCTTTTGAATTAGTGCAAAATGTTCTCAAGAAAGAACATGATACAATTTAACCAGTAAGAAGGTCACAGCTTCCAGAGGTACCAAAATATCCTTTTTTTTTTCTTTATTCCTTATAATACTTTCAGAAGGAGCTGTCTGGCATAGAGCAGCACAGCATGGAGGGCAGCCATGTAGTTCTTCCATATTGTCCAACTCACCTGGGAGATGCACCAGTGAAATACACCAAAGGGATATAGATAATGTAGATAAATACAGATGTAGATATAGACATAGATACAGGAGGAGGCTTTTTGTTTTTTGTTTGGAAATTGGCTCACATGATTATAAACTCTGAGAAGTCCCACAATCTACCATCCAGATTGGAGAACCAGGAAAGCCAATGTTATAATTTAGTCAAAGAAAGGCAGGGGTCTGCTGGGGTAAATCCCTAATCAAATCTGAAGGCCACAGAAGCTAATGTGCCAATATTCAAGAGCGAGAGAAGACAGATGTTTTATTTCAACTGGAGAGAGTAAATTTATCCTTTCTCCACCGTTTTATTCTATTCAGGCCTTCAACAGATTGGACAATACCAATCCATGATGGTGAGAGTGATCTTTACTCAGTCTACTGATTGAAATGAAAACACTCTGTCAGACACAGACAGAAATAATGTTCTACCAGCTATGAGGGGGATTCCATAACTCAGTCAAGCTGACACATAACATTAATCATTATATGTTTCTGAACAATTATTGTTTCAGTGGTTATTGCCCACCTACCAGTAGTCAGATAATTTACCTTAGAAAGCAAGAAGATACATCCAGCATCTCTTCTACCTCCATCCAACTTAATTGTGTGGTGTTCTTCAGGACGCTTTGAGAATATGAATCTAAGTACCAAATCCAAGAGGTCAGTACCATTCTGAAGCCATGGCCTAAAACAGAGAACCATGAGGGTCGGGGATTTAGCTCAGTGGTGCTACCACCTGCCTCGCAAGTGCAAGGTCCTGAGTTCGATCCCCGGTACCAAAAAAAAAAA
>NW_004624744.1:1806685-1817180 GCF_000247695.1 Heterocephalus glaber
TATTGTTTTCCACCCTTTAACTTTCAGTCTATGAGTTTCCTTTTGAATTCAGTGTGTTTCTTGTATGCACCATATTGTTGGCTTTTGCTTCTTGACCCATTCTGCCAGTCTATTTCTTTTGATTGGTGAATTGAGACCATTAACATTGATAGTTATACCTGCTACATATTGACTTATCCTTGTCATGATGTTTTCTTTTTGTTGGATTCTTCCCCTTTGCGTTTAATCTTTTGTTGTGCCTGATGGTTTCATTCTGCAGGGGTTCCTGGTGTTATGATCCACATTGTCTTTTCCTAGGATATTATCTAAAAATTTTTGGAGTGCTGGTTTGGTAGTCATGAAGTTCCCAAAGTGCTCTTTGTCATGAAAGTATCTTATTTCTCCATCAATTTTGAAGGATAGTTTTGCAGGGTACATCCGTCTGGGTTGGAGATTGTTTTCCTTTAGGGCTTGAAATGTCACTCCGTGCTCTTCTTGCCTTTTGGTTTGTGTTGAGAAGTCTGCTGTGATTCTGATGTATGTGCTTTCTGTTGTATGTGATTTGTTTCTTTTCTCTAACTGCTTGTAGGATTTTTTACTTCTGTTGGGTTTCTGGAATCTTAACTATTATATGCCTATGTGTAGATTTTTTTTGTTCAAGGCTAGTTGGAGTCCTCTATGCCTTACTTATCTCTATGTCAAGTTCTTTCCCCCTATTCGGGAATTTTTCTGCCACTCTTTTTGTGAACAGTTTTTTTTATGTCATCTGCACCCTTCCTGTTTCTTCATTGACTCCAATCAGTCTGATGTTATTCTTCTTTGCATTGTCTAGCAGCTGCTGGATTGATTTCTCATGGTCCCTTATTATTTTTTAAAAAATTTTCTTTTCCTGGTCACTAATTGGAATCCTATCGTCTATATCTGAATTTCTATTTCTATCCTTGCATTGGCTCATTCTGCTGAATACTTTCAATGGAGTTTTTAATCTCCTGGAAATCTGTTTGCATCTGTTTTATGGATTCCATTTATTTCCTATGTTGAGATTCCATCCTGTTCCTCAGCTCCTCTATGTTTTTATCTGTGTCTGCTCTATATTTATTAATCATGTCCTGTACTATAGGCACAATCTCTGCTGTTATCTGAGAAATTATTTCTGATTTCATTTTTTCCAGATCCTCTTTCATTGCCAGTTCAGGGAGTCCAGTTTGTTGAGTATCAGATTGTTCCATCTCGTTGCCCTTTGGGGTTCCCTTAGGTGATCTGGAAGTCTGGTTTTGAGACTTATTTATGTGTCTTTTCATTTCAACAGATGCAGCCTTCTGTGTCTTTTGTGAGGAGACTTTTTGCTTACCCAGTGGTCTTGAATTCTCAGCAAGCCACCGAACAGCCTTTACTCTGCTGCTCACCAATACACCAATTCCTCGGTTCAGAGTTGTGGCCTTCTGAATCCTTGAGCTGACCTGTTGTCTGGTCAGGCTTCTGGCTGGGTCCTGAGCACACTTGGGATGGTATCTAGGTGTGCCTCTTGCTGGGGCCCCTCTGTAGCTGTTTTCTGGGAGGGCCTTTGGTTGGATGCTATGGACCCCAGTTCTTGTTGTCTGCACAGGCTTTGTCTAGGTTCTCCACCCACTTATCAATGTTATCAGGCAAGTCTCTGGGTAGTGCTTGTGTGCCTGTACAGCTCTTCTCCAGTAGAGTCCCTTGCTGTGGCCAATGGTTTGGCGAACCTCTGACTGAAGCCTGTGCCCTGCAGCTGCTCCTCTCTGGCCCAACCCCCTGCTTGCATGGGTGCCTCTGGGGTCAGAGAGGACCCTGACTGGGATCTGCCTGCAGCAGCACTGGTCTGGACCACACAGCTGCTACCCGGGATCTGCACACACTCACCAATGGAATGGCAGGCCTCTGGCAGAAGCACCCATTAAAAGTCTTTTTAAATCTTTTTTAGAAGTGGAGGAAGCACATAAACTAAGCTAACATTCATTGCACACAACTTCTGTCCTCAGGTAGAAGCCCCTCCTATGTTCTTTCATCAAGCCTGAATTTTGTTTAAATGGATTTTACCACATCAGTTTGATGAGCTATCTCTTCCATAGATATTGAAACACACAAGGAAATGAATTATTTCTAATTTTTCTTTGTTTTGGACAGCTAAATACAAATCTCTTTGCACACAGTACAGGGGCCACTATGATAGCTCTACAAGGTTCAAAACTGCCTTTAATACTTTAATTGCATTTGACAACTTACCCTCACTCTGCCTCATTAGATATACTAGTAAAATCATGTTATGGTTTGGATTGAAATGTCCTCAGAAGGCCATGTGCTGGTGAGCTTTGTTGCCAGTTGGTGGGCTTTGGGGAAGTGGTTGCATCATAAGGCTCCAAATTCATTAATACTTTGACAGTTATAATTTGACAACATATACGAATGCATGGAAACTTACAAGGTAGAGCCTCGTTAAAGCAAGTGGAAAATATCCCAACCCCTGTCCCCTTCCTCTCCCTCTCCTGGGGTTTGAACCAAGGACCTTTGTCCTGAACTACATCCCTTTTAATTTTTTTTTTTTTTTTGAGCTTCGCAGGCTGGGTTTGAACTTGTGATCTTCTTGCCTCAGGCACCCAAAATGCTAGGATTACAGGCATAAGCCACCACACCAGGCTCTCTCTGGCTCTTCTTTTTGCCCCTTCTCCTTCTTTGTTTCCCAGCCACCAGGAAGTGAACAGCTTTGTTTCACTATGCCCTTCTGCCATGACATTCTGTCTCATTGCAGGCCCAGAAATGACAGAAACATTGCCATGGGCTACACCTTTGAAACCATAAGTTACAACAAATATTTCCTCTTCCCTTTAAATTGATTTTCTTCTTTTTTTTTGTCACAGTGACAGGAAGCTAACATGCATAGCAATAATATTAGCCTTAATATTCGTGTTACTGTTAGCTGTTGCCAGGATTAAATGAGTTTAATATATGCAAGCCCTTAGAAATGTTCCAGCGCATAAATGTTCAGTGAATGTGAATTCTTTTTCTAATGTGATGCTCTTCTCCCTCCTTCTTCTTCTCAACCTATAAAGATGACTTTAATCTCCTGCCACCCATGTAGAATTTGGTGTATATCAACAGAATACTCTGTAGATGTTCTGAACCCTTTGAAAGTGGGAGAGGGAGTTTCCTACCAAATTATGGAAACTCCTTTGAAACATGAATTTTGCTTTATCCGATGTTGAAATCTCTGGTCCTGGGACAATTCCTAGGAAGCAGAATATGCTCAATATTTGTTTGTTGAATTGAACAGGACTGAGAATTGGGGTACTGAGAGAAACAGTGAAGATTCAGAGTGTCTCAAGGTGGGAAAAGTTCTAGAAAAAAATGTATAGTTCTAGAAAAAGAGAGGGAAAAGTAAGAAATACACATTTTTCCTACTTCACAGTTTGGCTTGGCATGAACTGAGAGCTCTTCCTTTCATTCCCTTGGTAACGTCCTTGCTTTTCTAAACCTGGCCATTTATAACAGAAGTTTTGCTAGTTGTCAGGTTGAACAAAAATAAATATCCATCTAGAATGAACAAGAGACCTTAGGATGATTTACTGATAACATGTCAAAATTTCATCGAAAGGATGTTTTAGGATTAATAAAATGGACAGAGTATAGAACATTTTCTTAACTCTGTACATCTTTTTCTCTCTCCCTTTTATAATCTCTCTTTTAAACAAAATATCTTAATTCCAAGTAAAACATCACCCACTCCCACCTTCTTCTGGCAAAGGCAGTTTGATACAAATACATCTCCCAAAAAAGGACTCTTTTGACTTCAAGTTTGAGAAACTATCTTTGAACAAAAATGCTAAAGAAATTAATAAACATAATAGCTCCATTATCAGAGCAAGAATTTTAGAGATAAGAATTATGATGCTTAGAGGAAACTATTCACTGAGAGAAGGTGTAGAAGCCTAAACATGTTTCCACCAACCACACAAGTGAGCAATTCAGGGCAAAGCTTGATTTGCCAGGAAATTGAAAAGATAACTTGCCATCAGCAAATTTCTACTCAAGTTACACTCATGATGCCAGACCTTCGTCCAAATCTCCTTGGAAGGTTTATAGTGACAGGGATGCTGTCACTTATGGTAAACATTGCCCTTGCTGTTGTTCTCAGGGGCAAAACGCTGGAAGTACATAAACAAATGTCACTTTATCCATTTAGCAAGATTTCTCACATGAGCAAAATAAGATGAAATCCAGTTTCTACCTTGAATATTACAAGACATCTGAAATTATCCAGTGGTATGCAGGTAAATCTATTTTTTAGGGAGAAAAAACTCCAGCTGTGAATTATAGCATTTGCCAGTTTCCTTGTTGTAAATATGCATAGTATTGTGAAGATACTAAGATGTCACTAATTGCAAAGCTACAGGGCATTGCCAGCCAAGTGCAGCACACCACTGGTGCTTACCAGTAAGACAGTTGCCTTCCTTCTCAGAATTGGAGCTGAAGTGGTTATCAGCTGTTATCCACCATACAACCAATTGTAGAGGAAGGAATGTACATTATAAAGCACCCAACTCACCGTCTCTGGGTTATCTTAAAAATATTCTTGAAATAGAGTGAATGTGCAAATTTGAGAAAGGCTGCAGGAGTCTCCAACAGAAGAGAGAACACACCATGCTATTACTGCTGTTCCACTCTACAATTCAGCTGTGCAATGGCACTAGCTGAAGGAGTGGAACAAGCAGCTAAGGTGTAGGTGCTGATTCTATCTTGGTTCCCTACCGCCTCCTTGTTCCCATTGACCATACTGCCAAATCCAGAGCTGTCACTCCTCTGGTCTATCATTGGAAGAAGGAGGGGGTGTCTAGCAAGACCAGAAAAATAATTTCATTCCACCTCTTCATAATTCTGCCTAGACTTGAGGTTATATAAAACTGACCAAAACAATCAAGGAGAATTTAATTAATGTGATCCCCACAGACCATCTAACAAGGAGGTATATTTGCTAATATAATTTTCCCATGACAGCTAAGGATCATTCTACTTTGGAAGGCATGCTACCAACACTTGCCACTCCATGGTTTCCTGGGCAAAGATTAATATTGTCTCCATTGTGACAAGTTTTCTATTTGTAGCAGCAGACAGATGGACCAAGTTCTGTGTGTGTCTCCATTGCAACAACTCTGCTCTGAAATTCTTTTAATTGTGGGGAGGAAATCTTGAGCAGATCTAGTCCAAGGGTCTACATTTCTACTTCACTTACACACTCTAAGTAAATTCTATCATGTATTATCAGGCATATCACTGGAAATTTAAGGAGTCATGTTTCTCTCCACTCTTTTTCTGTGCCTGGGTAAATCTGAAAGCCTGCTTCTCTGAACATCCCATAAACTAATGAAAAGTATGTGACAAGTAAGGTCAAGCTGTTGATTTTTTCAGAAAGTGAAGTTGTTCAGAGCCCATCTGAAAATGCAGCATGTCCTGACTTCTCCCAAATAACTTTCAATGCTTATGATCATCTCTGGAAATGTTTTGGTTTTAGTGAGACACAATTGCAAAAATACAGGGGAGGTGAGACTATTCTCTCTGTTCTAAAGACAGCTGTCTGAGCAAATTAAAAAAAAATAGTGTGTGTGTGCATGTGTGTTTTCTTTGTCACAATTTTCTCAGCCCCTTTTTAAGCCTCTTCCTCAGAACTTACAATCATCTATTTGACAGTTTATATGTTTTACTTTCTCCTCACTAAACCAAATACTGACTATAGTGATCTCAAGATTGATTTTTCATGCCCTTGCTCAAAATAGAATGTGGCAATAGTAGGTACCCAGAGCAGGGAATCTGTTTAGTCCTCAATTCCTCTTACACTTGTCCTAATTCAAGGTATTTCCTCTCTACAAGACTAAGTCTAGGATATTAAACAGAGGTAGAGTCCAGACTTAGAACTAGATCCTTCAACCCCAACCTGAGGACAGACCCTGCTGCAGACTCCAGGAGAGAATTCTCTTGTCCTGTTATTTGTCAGATCAGAGATGAACCTGTGCCTGGAGTGGGGCTTGACTTGGGTGTGAAAGTAAGTGGTGCAGGCAGCAAAAGGAGGGAGACAGTAGCTTCTTACGACACAGGGAAGCTGCAAGCACCCTAAATAGTAGCTCCTATAGAAGGATAAGAATAGGCAGGCACTCGTGTGCCTACACACATATGTAGTTCTCTCTTCCAAAATATTATTTGTTTTCTCACATTACCTTAACCCTTCTCCTCTGAGAGAATGAGATCTACTCATAATTATAAGCCTCACTTTACAGAAAGACTATGGAGACCCCATGGAAGTTCAAACAGTGGAAGGTATGTGGATGTAGAAACTTAAATCCGTGATTAGGTTTATGTGGGGTTTTTTCCAAAACATGCTGCAGACTGCCTTTTGCCACATGGAACTTTTACCAGGATTGTGCTACTAATTTCATGTCTCAACTGACAGCCATGAACCTTGAGTCCGGATTGAATAATCTCAAGGTAGAAAAGTGTCTCAGGAGTGGGCAGTGATAGCTTAACAGTTGTAAATTACCTTCTGCCAAGTTTAATTTGTATTGTTTTATTTTTCTTCAGAGGAGAAAATGAAAACTCATAAATTTTTGTAAATGAACTAAGAGCACAGGAGGCTGTGATATGGTTTCTTCATGACTGAGCTTCACCAGGCATACATGGCATGTGTTAACTAAGATGATTTAAAATGAGGCTCTCTGTTCAGGACTGAGAACTCAGGGCTTCAGGTTTTTGGCAAAGGGTGTTACTTAGATCTTGAGTCTTAAAGAGTTGCCACTGGAAAAGAAAAGAGAAATATTTTCTTGAACATATACTTTTAGTCACTGGAAATATAGTACTCATGCTCTATCAAGTCTCTTCAGGAGACACAGTATCCTCTCATGCTCTCCTCTGAACCTTTTGAGTCACAGTGTGCCCATCCCTTGGTCACATGACCACCCAGTATACTTTGCAAGTTAGAAATGATTTTATATTTGAGTATCTGAAATAAGTCATGGTAAAATCCAAGGAATAATGACAAAAGAGGTTTAGTGGAATGCTGAGAAGAACAGGAAATGCATAAAATTGCTAGTTTGCCTAAAATTTGAGTCTCTGGGTGCTAAGAAAATCGATGTTTTTGAGATTACAGTGCATTTGGGGTACTCACAAAAGACACCAGAAATAGTGCTTCTGTACAATCAAATTTGTCAGTCTAGTCACTATTTACAGTGCCTCTCCTGACTAACTACTAATTGCCCCAGAATAGAACTCTGAAACCTGTGGAGATGTTTATGACTCCAGGAGCTCAAAAGCAGAACTGTAAAAATATTCTGGCTGACTATGTAGCAGGGGCCCTGGAAAATAATTAGCTTAAATAGCCTTTTCTGGACATGCCAGTTATAAAGCAAATGTCCAAAGAGACAAAATATAATGTATATACACAAGGAAATAGAGGTGCATGTGTATATATACACCCTGGAGATGACAGAATGCCGCTTCTGCCCAGGATTTTGTGACAGAGCTTTTTGATTTGGCATAACTCTTTGAAAATGTCCTATTTTTTGTTTTACTATCAAATCATGCATGTCAGGTGTTTACCCCTTTCTCGTGGATTTTTTTTTAAATTTTAAAGACCACTGCCTTAGGGACAGGAGACACGTTCACATTAGTAATGTACCTTATCTTCCCTATGCCTCAGTTTCCTCATCTATAAAACAGAAACATTCTTTCAGTTGGTTTAAAAGAACAACTTCAGGTAAAGAACTCAGAACAGGGCTTGGTAAATAATAAGTATTGATAACTGTTAGTTATCTTTAGTATGCTGAGAGAAATAACCCTCACAGCTCTCTGGGGATGAATTGTGATAGGCAATAGTGAGAAGCAGACACCAGTTAGCAGGCTGTTGCCATAACTAGGTGACAAATGACAGAGGCTTAACTCTGAGTCAAAGCAATGGAAATAGTGAGTAGTTGAAATCAGAATCTATTTTAAATGTTTTGCCAACAGGACTTACTCACACAGAGAAAGTGCAGAGTGAGGGAGCGTCACATTGACTCCAGGCTGTTACTGTTTTTCCCTAGAACAGTATAGATAGTGGTGCATAAAAGGACCAGGAGACCAACAGTTGTTCTGATTGAAGGTATTTAGTAGATATCTAAATGGGAGTAAATATACAAGTTAAAAGTGCTTCGAAGCCCAGAAAATATGTCTCTTTCTGGAGAAAAGAATGATGGTAGAAGAAAGAAAGGCCCAAGGACTGGATACTGAGAATGTCTACCTTTAGAATGTGATGGAGGAGAAGGATGAATGAGCAAGGGAGACTGAGGAGGGAGGAAGTGCAGAAGCATGTTCCAGAAGCCTGGAGAAGAAATCATCCATAAAACAGGGAGCATATGTCAAATACACCTGAAAGAAAAAGACATTGAAGACAGAGATGTATTGGCTAAGTAGAGATTACTAGTGATTTCCATAATGAGAAAATGGTAAGTCTTCATGCACTGGGAGAAACAATGAGCAAAGTTAATAGAACAAGAATATAAGAGAATTGACTAAGCAAAACAGATTTTTAGAAGTAATATCATTATTGGTGTTGATCTAAGATCTGATTGTATGAGGGAAAATATAGTTAGACTTCAAAAGGTCCAGCTGAGACAAGGTCCTAAAACTCAGGGAGAGGAAGTGACTTGTCTAAGGGAACAAGCTCAGCAAAAGCAGCATTTTTCAAGGACTCTTGAGTTCTTTACACATAGGTGCTGCACCCTGACCTATGAGTAAGAATGGAGACAGCATGTTGTCAGATGAAATGCTGAAGGGATGGCCCATTTTGATCATACTTCAACGATGTAACTCAGTTTGGATGTTGGTTTAAAAGCATCCTTTTAGCATGAGAAAATGGAAGGAACTTTTTCAAAAGAAGAAAAAGCTAAATATTTAAAGCTGTTCATTGCATCATTGACTGTAATACAGAAACAAGAAATAAGACTCAGTGGAGAATTGCGCAGCACCATACTAGAAACCTTCAAAAAGCAGCTGATGCACCCACAAACTCTAAAAACTCTTCCTCCACTCATTCAAAAGAAAACACATTCTGTGCCTAAAGAAGTCCAGGATAGAAACATCTTACAAAAAAGAACAAAGACAGTGTGTTCAAATTACTTTTTATTTGAAATAGGAAGTGATATTTTCCAGAAAGTTTAATTTTGGTTCTAGTGATATCTTCATTTAATAATCAGTAGCAGCATAATTATAATCAAACTATGCTTATATTTTACTTTTGGAAAAAGGAAATTATTTTGTCCTTAGTTTTTAAAAAGGATTTAATGAGATCTCCTTGTAATTAATTTTAAAATTGTCTTTATTTCCAGCTCTGCCTTTAAATAGACTGTAAAATGGATATTCTCAAAACCTTTTTGCCAGAATATTTTTGAAAGCCAAATTATTACATAAATAAATAGAATTTTATAATCTATTTAAAGCAAAAAGCCCATAAAAAGTAAGACTTTAAGGTCTATAATATAAATTATTTGTGCAGTTATAATAATTTGTTTAGAAATTATTTCCATGAAAACACCCAGAGATATCTAACCTTTATTATGGTTTGAGAAAATTTCACTTAAAATGTTTCCCTCTTGGAATCAAAAAATTATATGTGTGTGCAGGTTGAGGAGTCACATTTTATCACACCCTGACCCGCTGAATGACGGTAGGGAGAGAAACATAGCTTGATGAAACAAAGACTGCTTTTAGAAAACTCCAAAGTCCCAAGGAAATGGGCAGCTCTGGTCTAATTGAAACTTGGATTCCATCTGTATCTAGCACTTTGCTTTCTTTTCTCTTTTGCTCTTTCCATTTTCTAACTTTACAATAACTTGGGGTGGACAGATCATCTTGTCATTAGCTCACTACAAGCTCTTTGTGGATTAGATCTGCTTCATTGTATCACCTACTAAAATGCATAGTCCCTAGAGAAAGCTAAATATTCAATCAGTTGTCTTAGCAAATATCCGAATGAAATCCCAAAGTCGTGGCATAAAATGTGGTTGCCTTCTATGACTGCTTCCTCTTAGGAGTTTCTAGTACAAGTGATGATCTGTATGAGCCTAACTATAGATTTATAGGAACACTGTTACTCTAAGTTGCTAACGTTTTAAAGTTTAAAAATTAAAGAAAATATTATCTCCATAAAACAACTTGGAGAAGCAGGGTGAGAGGGCAACCCACTTTCCAGTCCCCCTTCTGTCTCTCTCAGACAGAAGCTTTCTTTCTCTCAATAAATTTTTCCTACTCTTAAAAAAAAGAAAATATTACCTAATCTTATAAATGAACCAACATCAACCTTGTTGTTCTAGAAGGAATACTATTTATTAGTTGAGACTGTAACTGCCTACCCAATGCATCTTCCCCATGTACTTATATTTCCCAATCTTTGCTGCAATTGAATAAGGCCTTGCAACTAAGTTCTTTCTAATGAGTCATTTTCAGACATAATCTATAGAAACTCCCTGAGTTTTAG
>NW_004624744.1:1863885-1880887 GCF_000247695.1 Heterocephalus glaber
CATTTTTCCCAGATCCTCTTTTATTGCCAGTTCAGAGAGTCCAGGTGGTTGAGTATCAGAGTGTTCCATCTCGTTTCCCTTTGAGGTTGCTGTAGGTGATCTGGAAGTCTGTTTTTGAGGCTTGTTTATGTGTCTTCTCATTTCCATGTGAGAGGGTGCTTCTGGTGCCCACAGGGCTCACCTTCTCTGTCCTAGGAGCTTGGGATGGCAGTGGGGGAGCTTGCTTCCGGGTGCTGGGACCTGCTGAGCTTCTCTGCCCTAGGAGCCTGGGATGGAGGCTGGGAGCTTCCTATATATTTTGCTTTTTTGATATTTTGCTTTTTTTAAACCAAAATATTTATTTCTCTTAAGGCAACCTCAAAAATATATATAGAAGAACTAGACATTTTTTCCACCCCATTTTTGCCAATGCATTTCCAATGATCTAGTTACTTTTCCACCTTTTTGTTTTGTTTTGCTTTAATATGCCTACCCATATAAATACCTACACAGCATTTCAGTTACTTGAATTCATTACAGAGGCTATTTAGTCTTCTGGATCAAGCTCCAGGAACATTAAACCCAAGGTGAATTCTGAAACAACTGTGTCACATTGAAACTAAAGCTTCATTGATTGGTATCTACCAACTACAAGGTGTGCATTCTACTGAGGGCCTGGAGAATGGACTGCACCCTGGCTCCTATTTCATCTTGACAGCAGCATAAGAACATTTCACTTCAGTATGCTTATTGTATTAGAAATTTGAACAAGCACAAAGATAAAGCCACCGAAAAAATTATAATTTACTACTAGAGTAGCAAAATAATTTTAGCGAAGACCTCAAAAGGTCTGAGGTAAGGATCAAAGAGAGCATCAATTCCTACCTGGGCCTTCTTAAGAAAGGCAATGGTAAGGTCATCAAACCCTACCGTGTACACTTTGAAAGAGAGGACCAGAGAAGATGTCTACAAGGAGAAGCTGATCCTTGGGGCCATCTCAAATCTCAGAAAACAACAAAATATTAGCTTTTAGGTGGGCTGGGGGTCTAATTAGCAACTAAAAATCAAAAAACAAGAATAGCTAAGCAAATAGATTGGTGTACTCATAGGGAGTTTTCATTAGTTATCTTCTAAATATGTATTAAATATTATCTAAACAGTGAGTCTGAATTAATTCATGCTCAGGGTTGATATCAGGAGAGTCAGCAAACTTCCTGGTTGTGTGACTGTGTATGATTATGAAAAGTAACCCTCCCTCCACACTTCAGCCTTCCTTACCCATACAATAAGGGGAATAATAAATCCTATCTCAGGTGGAATGAAGAGGATTCCAGTTTAATAATTTATTAAGACTTTCTGAGTGAATGACTCTATATAAATGCAAGCATGAATGCAAAGCCAGTAATAAACCATAAGTTATTTGACACCACATTTAGTATTTGATCCACAATATCATTGTTTTAAAAATATATCTGAAAGTCGTCTCTCAGAGTTCTCATTCCTGCCTCCTGTGACCTACATTCAATATGACTTTATATTTTCTATTTTGGATGCAGGGGCTTTTCACTACAAAACAGATAGGAATTTGTCAATAGCCTTTTTTTCCTCTTTGAAGTTTTTAAGAGAAGTGTTCATTTGTTGACTGATCATTCGCTCAGCTACAGAGTAGCATTTTTGGTTTCTAAGTAAATGCTATGTCTTTAGCTTTCTGGTGATATATGACCACATATTAAATCTAGCATAACATTTTATACTAAACAACTAACCCACCTAATTGGCTGTAATAGAGTGCATCTATTAGATGGATTATAATCTCTGGTTTGCCCACTAAATTAATGTCTGACATAATTTAAAAGTAGTAGGGAGAAATAATAAACCATGTAAACTTTTTATTTCATATATTATGTACTACTTTTATACTTACACATACTAGGAACATTTATTCCTTAAAGAAAATTAGTATTTTACTGCACTTTCCAATTTTTAACAGTTGAGCTGATAATTGATGGAAACATTTTCTAAATTATAAGTATGAATAAAAACAGTACACACTAAAGCCTCTTTACTGGAATAAAAGGAAGAATTCATTCAGCTGTTTAGGGCATGAGAATACCTGCATGCCTCTTAATGGACAATAACATGAAAGACTACTGTTGAAAATGTAGGAAACAATGGTGAGAAACAGTAGGAAAGAGTACTGAATCAAACTCCAAAATAGGAAAGATGACTACAGAGGCTTCTTGAACCACAGCAAGTAGACAAAACTTCCACACAAAAATCAATAGAATGGGGTGCCATTTGAACACAGAAAAAGTCCTATCCTGATGGCGCACACCTGTAATCCCAGTACCCAGGTGGCTGAGGCAGAAGGATTGCTGTGAGTTCAAGGCCAGCCTGAACTGTATCATGAGACCCTGTCTCAAAAAAACAAAAGAAAAGAAAAGTGAAAAAGTCCTATCAATAAGGCATGAGATCACCAAGTAAGTACCCAGTTGCAATAGATTCCTAGAATGCTAACCACAGCCACAAATCAATAGTCTTCATGGATACAAGTAGAAAAATGATCTCTTGATGATGTCTCCTGGCACAATCAAGTATAGTTAACAATAAATCACTGATGTTTTAAGATCCACATGTAAATGAAAATAAAACCACTAGAAAGAAAGGAGCAACCATCTGATTCTTTAAGTCAAACCATGCCCAGTGAAAACACATCTTTAAATTCTACAATGAAATCATAGTAAATTTATTCAATAATTTTAACTGAAACATTAGGTCATTTCAACTCCAGCATGTGAGTACATGCTGATAATCATAGAAAATAAATAAACTTTTTAAAACAATTACAACTGCAATAGTAAAATAATTTGTAGAGTTTGTCATTTTGGAGAAGACAAAAGCCATTGCAAATGACCACCATTCATGAGCCTGTTTCAATTGTGACAGTCATTAGGGCAATTGTCTGGTTATCCATGGGTGCTCAAATTATGTTACTTATACTCAGTGGTTTAAAACAACAGTTTTTATTGTATCTCATAATTTTATGGGTTGAATGTACCTAAATGGGCCATACTTGATGGATTTCTCATATGTTTGCTGTTATATGGTAGCTAGAGATGAGGGCTCAACAGAACCAGAAGTTCTATATGGTATCCTCCTTCAGGCATTGATAGGGAACATCCAAGAACTGCCTTGATCCAGGCATCTCTCCACCACTTCCCTGTCCCACACCACTCTTCCTTCCTCCTTCCCTCCCTTTCTTCTGCTCTCTCCTTGTGGATCCTCTCCACATCCAGAATCTTCAAATATCATAGTCTACAAAGGTGTATTTCTTAACTTGGAGATAGCTCTCCCCAAAGCACATATTTCAAGAAAATGTGGAAGAGCCACATATTTTTATGACTCAGCCTCCGAGCTTGTGTACTGACACTTTCACTGCATTGTATGGGCTACATGGCAAGCCCATGTGCTACGGGGGAGAGCCCTCCAAAGGTGAGAATACCAAGAGGTCTGGTGCATTGGAAGGTCATCCAAAGAGACCAGTCATCCCAGTAACTAACAAGAAACAATATCAATGAAATTTTGCATTATTTTTGTCATCAGTGGTAGTTTTATAACTATTTACTTGTGCTTTCTAAAAGAGTTATTATTTTTAAAAAGAATTGGTTTCCAAATTAAAGATTTTTCATTCTCATAATTAGTAATTAAGAAAAAAGGAAAAATGAAAGTAGTTAATTTTGAAAGCACCAATAAGCCAATTTTGGCAATGATTTGTGCTGTAATTGTAGATAACTGAAAATTTTTAACCCTTGGTTCTGTTATTGGTAAGTAATGTGGTTATTATCTTCATGTACAAAGAAATACTTACAATTATACTCAGAACAATAAACATTCAAAGTTGTATTTAAGCAAAATTTAATTTTAACATATTTAGTATCAGCTTTTTTTAAAGGAAGCATGTAAAGACTGTTGAACTCAATGGGAAAGAATTGTCTTTAAATAAATGTCACTGGGTTCACTGGATATCTATACAGGAAAAAAATAAAAGCTTTCTATCTCAGCACATACCTAAAAATGTAAATTATAGTCCTAATGTGAAAGTTAAACCAAACAGGACTTTCTCTCCAATCAGGATAGCCTGACTTATGCAAGAGTATCATGGCCACTAGAAACAGCACTAAAGATTAAAAAAGTATATGAGTTAACACTTGTCAACTTTTGAACAAAAGATAATATCAGACGGTGACTCTTGAGAGAAGGCCACAAGGAAAAAAGGGTGATGGGTAAGGAGGAGAGAACGGAGAAATAAGTAAAGATGTGCCATGTACATAAACCTAAGAAGGTCAATTAATATAAACATTATATGTCATCACATGAACTAAGATGAATAATATCAACAAGAATGAAAAATAGGATAAAGGAATTGGAGGAGGAGAGAGGGCAGGGGAAGGGAGGGGAAGGGATTTTTAAAAAGAAACAATGGTAAAGTTGCTGCTCAAAAAAAAAGTTGCTGCTCAAAAAAAAAGTTGCTGCTCCATTGTTTTCTCACTTGCTCAGCTTCTGATAAGAAATCTGCTGCCATGTTTATCTCTGTTCCACTGTTTGTGACTTTGGGGTGGTTTTTTTCCACCTTTGGATCCTATTAAGATCTTATCTTTATTACTGGTTTTAATCAGTTTGATTATTCTAGGTATTAGTAGAGTTTTCTTCATGTGTCTTGAACTTGAGGATTATAAGTTTCTTAAATTTGAGAGGACATACTTTTCCTTAAGTTTTCCAAATTTATATAGTTATTATTTCTTCAAATGTTTTTAGTCATTATTTCTGCAAATATATTTCTGTCCTTTCTTTTGAGAAGTCCAATTACATATATATTAGATGAGCTGAAGATGTTGTACAGCTTACTGATGCTTTCATGTTTGTTTTCCTTTTCTGTTCTTCATTTTCAATACATGCAGTCTAGCTTCACATTCTAATTTTTTCTGATATGTCTAATTTGCAATAAATCCTACCAGTACACTTTATACACTTTAGTTTTCATCTCTAGAATTGTAACTTTGGTCTTGTTATATCTTCTGTGCCTCAATGTAATATTTCAAAGAAGCAGAGTACAGTTATAACAACTATTTTAATGTTTTTGTCTAATTCCAATACCGATTTCAGTTTTAGCTTTGTTTTGATTGAGTTATGTCTTTCTTATGGCTCTTATTTTCTCACTTCTTGATTCAATGCCTTGAATTTTGTAGCACCCTATAATTTGGCCAATTTTGGGTTGTTTTGTTCCGGGAAGGAGGATAAACCTAGTCCTGTTACTATATTTTGGAAGAAATCATCATGCTGTGTTATATGTAAAGCTAATTTAAAGTCTATGTGCAAAAAACGAGGCAACAAATTTAAAAGTGGAAAATTGATCAATTTAATTGTGCAAATTAATTTTGGAAGAATTGGTGAGTTAACTTGAGGAACAAATGAAAGAAAATGTTGTAATACAAAATCGGTTAGAAGACATATAAATTTGATGAAAATAGTTTTTAAAAATATACTTCTAGTATACTAGAGTATATGCTAGTATTGCATCTTACATTCAACCACGAAAACAGGAGACATTACAGCCTGAAACATCATTGCTAGGAAATACTTTGGGAGACAGAGTAAGATGGTCAACGCAAAATATGAGCCCATGAGAAAACACTGATAACTATGAAGTTGTAAATATAGATAAATAAAGACTAGTAAGAGTTTTCAACTCCAGGAGAAGCCATGATCCCTCCCATGCATCATCCTTTAATACAGTACATGTACATGCTACATGCTATTCATTTTTAAGTGGTAAAACATCTATTCTAAAATTCTGCTATGGTTTTCATGTGGTTCATTTCTCTGAAACTCACTGTGAAATTCAATTATCATTTTGATGGTATTGGTAGATAGTGTCCTTAAGAAGCCCTTAGGTAGTTAATGTCTTTCTTTGGGATGAATTTTCCCTCTCGTAGGACAAGAGTAGTCCATCATTTGAGTCTCTTGTGTTTTTTCTTTTGCCTACTTCCCCTTGCACTTTCTGCCATGAATGATCCAGCTTAAGATCTGCACATCATGTCAGCACCATGCTCTTAGATTTCTCAGCCTTTAGAACCATGAGCCAAACTACATCTCCATTCTTTATAAATCACCCAGTCTCAGATATTTTTTTAGAGTGATAGAAAACAGACTAAAACATATTCCAAACAGCCTGGCTCATAAAGTACATGACTCATTTTGTTGTTTGTACAACTAGTCCTTTCTTCTGTCTCTTCTTTCACAGAAGAAACAAAATCCTCTTACTTTTACTCGAAGGCACTTCTCTGAGGCATTGCCTGTCAGTTCTTCTCATCTTCTATATTCAAATTTCCCTTCCTGTAGCTCCTTCTTCTTAGTCTTCAGGAATTTTAGTTCTTTTCCAGCCAAGTACAAATTTTATATCAACCAGCTTCATCATCAAGCTCTAACCTCATTTCTTCATCTTTCACCATAGAATTTCTATTTCCATTCTCTTCTGAATTGAAATTTGTGGGGCCGAGGATTTAGCTCAGTGGTTCTGCCACCTGCCCCACAAGTGCAAGGTCCAGAGTTCGATGCCCGGTACCAAAAACAAAAACAAAAAACCAGGCACTGAATTGAAATTTCTGTTCAGAAGGTACCATCACAGTCTTCTAGTTTAAAACAATTCAAAAGTCTCTTCCTAGTATCAGTTCTCCTTGAGCTCTCTGTTATACTCAATACCTTGATGAGCTCCCTCCTTCCTTGGTTTCAGAAATTCTATTTTCTTTGGTTTTCCTCTGCCAAGGAATAAATATTAATCATCAGACACATGGTTACAGAGCAATACTCTCACTGACCTTATAATAATAAAAGGTCAGTGCCTTATAATAAACAAAACATCTCAAAATAATTCTAGGCTAGAATTAACCCTCACAGAACAAATTTTACAAAGTACTTATCACAGTCTGCTATGTGACACATACCTAGGCTGAAGAAATAGGTGCCTTAAATGTAAGAACTATATTACACTCCTTGTAATCTTGAATATCCAGGTCAGTACCATCCATTCATTAAATTAATTCTTCTTTATTCATAAATATATTAAAGGCTGAATTAACTAAAGGACCAAATAAGTGATAAAGGTTGACAAGCAGACAGGCAAGTGTGCATGCCATGAAAGGCCATAAATTCCACAAAACGTTAAAGCTGTAGTTTAAAATTTGAAGTTCGAATTTGTAGTGGCATTTGGTGTTGAAAACCCTGGTTAGAAGACATACTTTTGGAAACATTTTATTAACGGAAAAGTTTAAACATTCACAAAAGCAGAAAAATAAGCCTTTCAAACTATTATAATAATCAATTCATCACTACTGTTGGAAGATGTACTTTTAAACAGAGTGAATTAAATATTTTAAAACATTAAAACAGGAAAAACATGAAGTTATACAGTGACTAAAATTATATTTTAAACTATTTCACAAATAACTAGTTTAAGAGATTTGTGTTCTTTATAGTTCTCTGAAAATGTAGTGTCTGTCCATCATAGCCAGAGATATGTTCCCCTTTAATAAAAGGAACTCTTTTAAGGAATAGATTCTTGTCTTGATATAGCTTACAAGCAGTTGCAAATTCAGGAATTAACCCTCAGGAATATTCACCTCAGCTTCACAACAAACTGACAATGCACACACACTTTCTTTGCCTGATGGACTGAATTTCACTATCATCTAATCAAGCAGCTTCCAAGATAGCACTGCCCAAATTAAAATGAAAGTGGACATTAGATGTTCCTGAGTTACCACAAGCCTCAGCTGAGGCTCCAGTTACAAGACCCACTCCATCTTGCTGATACAGGAGATTGTGGTGTACAGTATCTCAAGTGCAGTCTCTGCAGCAGGGGTGGGGGCAGAAGCACTCTCCTGGGTAAGGCACAGGCTCTAGCTACATCAGAATTATATGTGGTGCTGTGTAAGTGCTTTATTGGAAGAGTGACTTTTGTGACCTCTGAGAACTAACTCACTTGACCTGAAAAGTTCAGTATAGCATTAATTCATTGTAGGAATCAGAAGAACAGGTAAGCTGTCTCCCTGGAGTAGTGACTAGAACAGGAAAAATAAATCTCTACAATATCACTTGACTTCTTACACTTTAAGCCAAAGAATGAGAGAAAAGGATTGCAAATAGCAGCCACCAACATATTAGTGTATATTGATATATTTAAAGCTACAGAAGAATCTATCTCTCATCTCTCTTTTTGATCATACAACAATAGAGCTAAGAGTCTTGGTAAACTCAAGACCCACATTTGGTCTTCAGGCTCTTCAATTTTTGTTTTGATGTACTCTATCACTGTACTAGTCATCTTTTCACACTATAATGAAATACCTGTCACAAGCTACTCATGAAAACAAAAGAGGTTTATTTAACTTACAGTTTTGGAGGCTGAAAATCCAAATGGCATAGTGCAGGTTCAGCATGGCTTTCCCTTTGCAGCACCACTTTATGGGGCAGAAAGCATAACAGGAGCAGGTATAGAACTAAACAGGTGATCACATCTCAGACCAGAGGGACAGGAGGGACTGTCTTGCTCCTTTTATAACAACATTCTCAGCAGAGCTCAAGGAGTCCCTCAAAAACTACCCTCTAAAAGCATAGTCCCGATGACCAAACAACTTCCCATTAGGCCCCATCTATTAAAGGTTCCATAGCCTTCCAATGCCACCACCTTAAGGACAAGCTTTCAATCACATGAACTTTTGGGGAAATACAATCATATCCAAACCATAGCAGTTGACCTATTTAATATTTGCTTTCCAAATCTATCATGTACTTTTTGGTTGCATTAATTATTACAAAACCCCAGACTTTGGAAAGTTGGTTTTAGTTTTTTTTATTATCCTACAAACCTTGATTTTAGTTTTTTTTGTCTCTGCTTTATAATAAAGAATACTCTAAAGAAATAAGACATGACTTTGTTTCTCAACTCCTTGCTCTAGCAAGCATATTTCTCTTAAATTCATTTTTCCCTAAGTTTATCACAGAGAAAAATAAAAGTAGAAAGGCCATCTTGCTCAGAGAAAATAGCATGATGAGAGGTGTTGTCCTAGAAAACATGTTCTTTGAAGTTTTCTCTCTACAACCCTGATGATGTAAGAAACAACAGAACTGAAGTCCTGTCAGGAACATTAAGAATTTGGTCAGAAGAAAAAGGCACCAGTTTGGTGTACTAGCTTTTGACAATTGTTTTTGGATAAGAAATGAATAAAGAATACCAGAGAAGACTATTCTGCAGTCTTGTAACACATGGAAAAAATTTCAGGATAATCATTTCTGTGATGCCATTGCTATGACAGGAATTACCAATTTCACTCCCAATTAAGTCAATGTTCATTGTTATTTTGTGAAAGTAATTAGATCAGTTAAAGCATCACTGAAATGGAATTATTACTCTCTATTTAGATGCACAATTGTCTTGAAGAATCTGCAGTTGTAGGGTATGCCTTAAAACCAAACTGTTTTTGTATCAAATTCATCCAGGGAGAAGTTTAAAGATTATCCAGCAAATAATTTATTCATAGAGTTTCATTCCCTTTCATTTGCATTTCTGAGGAAGATTCTATCCAATCTTTCATAGGAGTTTTCTAATGCTATAGCCTCCTGCTAAAAGTCACTCTTGCTATTTTGAACAATTAGTCTCCCTTACCAGTTAAAAATGCCAAATTCTTGAAATTTACTCTAGATAGTTATGTGCTGATTATTATGTAGTACTTACACCTTTTTCCTCTTTTCCAAACATGTTCTTCTGATACTTTCTATCTCAGTGACATTACTCTCTAACCATTTGTCCAAGATAGATATAACAAAATCTTTTATTATACTCTTCCTCTTACTCCATACTTGGCAAATCTCTGCCATATCATGCCCATTCTACTTCTGCTAGATCTTTTAAATCTCTTTCTCTTAATTCCTACTGTTTCAATTCTAACCATCCTTACTCTTCATCTTGACCATTGAGGTAGTTAAATAGTCGAATGGTTTAAGAAATGAATAAACTTGCCTTTGTTTCTGTCTTCTTTCACAGTGATGCCTGAATAAAGTATTTTACTGCTTTCTGTAAAACATTAGGTAATTTCTTATAGGGTCCCAGATAAAGGCATTATTCACAAATTATTTATATAGTACCTCCTATATACTAGGCATCAAAGTGTTGACTATACAAAGGTGAGAAAATGGAATCTCTTGCCTTCAAGTGCTATTAAGAGAGGAAAATAGCTTATTAGGGTAGCAGGATATGTACTATAATATTACAGTAATATACAATGGAGAGTGGTAGCATAATATGTGGAAAATAGAATGACCCACTCTCTCTAGTGAAGAATGTATACATTTGACTATGTCTTGAAGTATGTATAAGCTTTTTCCAGGCAAACAAATGAAAGAAGGCCTTCTAGGCCAAGACAACAGTATGTGGGAAAGTTTCAACACCTAAGTGAACATTATTTAGGTAACCATAAGGTACTGAACACTGGATAAGAGAGTATGAAAAGAATTAGAGATTGTATAATTCAGTTATCCTCATACATGGCACAGACTGGCTTCTCAATAAGCATTCACTGGATAATTGACTTGGGTCCATGAGAAATATTATGAATCATATTGTAAACTATGCACATAAGTATAGAAACAATGGCTTAGATATAACTTACACTGTATACAATCAACAGATTTACCCAGAAATATGTCTGGAGGATGTCTCAGAACTTTAAGTACCCTCATGTAAATATGTAAAGAGGTAACAATGTTATTGTCTTCTTGGTTGGTATCAGGTCTCTTATTAAGAAGGAAAGCCCTTGGTAAGTCCGTGCAAGATGTGTTAGTTCCAGGAATATCTGAGTACTCTGGAAAAAGATGGACCAGGTCCTCAAGACCACCATCAGTGTGAGAGATAATCTCAGCATCCTTGGCCAAACTAGGAAAGTGTTCTAAAACTGGGTATGAAATCTACAGATCCTACTTGTGAAGTCCTTATTTCAGAACAGAAAGAGGAAACTTCCTTGAAAAGGGGGGAGACAATTCATCAAAATTCTCTTTATAACAGACCTTCTTTTGAGACCCACACTCCTGGGATGCAACAGGAGCTACTATCTATGTCAGAGCACATTGTTCATGTGTTACTGTTAATGAAAGGTGCTCCAAGAGCACTTTAAATCATCCTTTAAATCTATGAATTTCTAGAGACAGAGTATATGACATACAAAGAAACCCTCTTCTGGTTCTCCTAGGGGATATAATTCTTTTCATACCCAGAAATTTATACCAAAGTGTCTGACAACAGTTCTAGGAGCTACAAGCAGAAATTTTAGGTAACAATTAGTTGTTATATACCATATTGTGAGAGAGATAGTAACATTCTTTAAATAATCTGTTTAGCCTCCATCAACCCAGATGTCCAGTCCTCTGTCAACCCTGATGACATGTTGCAGGAGGAAGAAACAAACTTTTGTATGTTAAGTCACTAAGATCTGGAAGTTGCTTCCAGAAACAAAACTTAGCCTCGTCTGACTAGTATATATTACTAAGATACTGATTTTGTTTCAATTACCCCTAACATAATATCTAAACATACATTTGTTGAAACTTTACTATATAATAGGCATTCTACTGGGTATTTAGAGTACATGTCAATATGTTTCTTAAAATGCTGTCCTGTTGAGGTTTATAATTTAATCAAGAATACAATAATCATTATCAATAAACATGACCATTCAGTACAATTATCTTTGGCATATATATGTATACATATATATTTCATATCTTTCTAAAACACAAAACCTCAGATAGAGATATAGGATTTATTTATATTTTATTCAAGTCTGGATTCAAGTTACTTAGAATATGCAGCATTTTGAAAGGAACATCATCAATTTTAGCAATTCTAGGGAAAAGTGAATGAAGAAGCAGTCACTACCTGGCCAAAGGCCATTGTCATGCCAAATATAGTAATCAGGCTGTGCTGATCCAGGCAAGTCAATCAGCATCAACTTCCAGTCATTTTTTTAAAGGAAGTTAGAGAGCAAAAGGCAGATTTCTTCCTGTTATGTGCTAAGGTAAAACACTGAACCAAAGATATCAAATTCAAGTGCTTATGGTTCAGAAAGTTAATAAAAGAGTAACTGTTATGGCTTATAGGTAGATGTTCACCTGAAATCTCATGCGCTCATAGGTTGGACTTTTGGGAGATGATTGGATCTTGGATGCATGATACACATCAGTGGATTAATCCACTGAAATGTTTATAGCTAAATATGGTATTAGGAGGTGAAGCCTAGTCAGAGGAGGTAGGTAAGAGGAGGTATGGCCTGGAAGGATCTCTCTCCCTTCCTCCTCCCTTGATCTCTCCCTCTGCTTCCTGCTGCTATGCCACAGACTGTTTCTCCTCTGCCATGACTCTCTGCCATGACTCTCTGCCATGCTGTCCTGTTTTGGAGGCAGCAGACTATGGACTGAAACTTCCACAAACTGTAAGCCAAAATATACCTCTCCTCCTTTAATTTGTAGGTGTTGGGTGTTGTGTCCAATGACAACAAAGTAACTAAGTCAGAAAAATAAATCAGATAATTTTAAAACTCAACTACTAGCTCGCAGACAGCAGCAGCAGCCCCACCGGAGCATGCCATGTGGCTCTTAGGGAATCTGAATTGTCACTGCAGAGGCACCAGGGGCCATAAAGGCCATGGTTATGAGCCCCAGAAGATAGAGCAGAAGTGAACAGCAGAGAGGGTCTCTCTGAGGCTCCTCAATGAAAATTGAAGCCCACTGGGAAAATGAAGAAAATCTCTGCAATAAAGGCACAGTGGACCACCATGGTTGGTAAGTTGGTGGAATCAGCACCTCCCATAGAAACCCGGACTCACTTAACGGGGAAGACAGCTGGAACCTTGCAGAGTTGAATCCTGTGGGAGGTCACGTATCTCAACTTGGGCCTTGCAGCCAGAAATCAGTTTGAAAATCAGTGGACTGTTTCTGTCTTGCTGAGACTAATCAACTTAAATCTGTACACTGCTGCCCATATTGTCAACCAGAACAGCAGAGACAGAACCTGAGGGAGGCCCTTTTCTTTACCTCTCTCTCTCTTCTTGTTCTTCATTTATCTCCCTCTTTGTTTCTGTTCCTGTCCCATTTAAAATGGTTCCTCTCTCCCTTTCTTTCTCTCAACTGTCACTATTCTTATAAGAAGGTGAATACTAGCTTTCCTTTGTTGTTAGTTTCTCCTGTTCTTGTCTTTTTCTTTTCCTGTGTCTTTTCCTCTTCTCTTCAAGTTTCCCAAAATTTGTGTGATCTTCCTGTATCTTCTAGCCTCACTTCTAACCTTTTTTGCTCCTTCTATCTCTCTATCTGTCCCTCCCCAACCCCTTCTAAATCCTTATGCTGAAGGGTAAATTTGCTATTTTGAAGTATTTATTTTCTACAAATATATTTTGGGCTGGTCCTTGATTTTTATCTAGCTCATGTGGTTAAAGGTACCAGATTAACTGCTACCACAAATTGTCATTTTGTAAACTGTATTTGATGCTATTGTGGATGAGGATTGTGTCAATTGGGCTAAGGTATCATTATTGATCTAATCAGTTGTCTGCCCTGATATACTGAAAATGAGACTGCCTAAGAGTCATTAGAGACTCAAAGTCTAAAAAGGCCCACTATTCCTGGAACATATCTCTGGGAAGCAATCATTCCATAAGGGCTCTAATTACAAGCAATAAATATACTCACAATAAGCAATATTGAAGTGTCAGGCCAGGAATTAAACCAAAAAAAGCACCAACAACAAAATTAGAAATGGGAAGACATCTAAAGAAGATGCAAACCCAGACTTCCAGCTCACCACAGGCAAATTCTGGGGGCAAACGAAGTGGAAAGATCTGATAATCAACCACCTGGCCATCCTGAACTAATACCTTGGGAAGTCACAAAACAGATGAACGAGGCTCTAGAAAAATTCAAAACAGAAATAATTTCCCAGATAACTACAGATATGGTGAGCAGAATGAAAGACATAATTAGAGTCTCTAGAATAGAAACAGGAAAAAAAATAGATGAGCTCAAGACCATGATGGAAGCCATGAATGCCCAGCATGAGAAAGAAATGGAAACCATGAATGGCCAACATAGGAAAGAAATGGAATCCATGGAACAGATTCAAGGAGATATCCAGGAGATTAAAAACTCCATTCAAAGTATTCAGAGCAGATTGAGCCAATGTGGATATAGAATATCAGATATAGAAGACAGGATTGCAGTTAGTGACCACGAAAAGAGAGATTTCTTAAAAACAGTAAGGGACCATGAGAAATCGATCTGGTAGCTGCTAGATGATGCAAAGAAGAATAACACAAGACTGATAGGAGTCCATGAAAAAGCAGGAGAAAGTACAAATGACATTTAAAACTATTCACAGAAGTAATGGCAGAAAACGTCCAAAACAGAGGAAAAGAATTTGATGTAAAGATAACTGAGAGATATAGAACTCCAACTAGCCATGATCAAAAAAATCTACACCTAGACATATAATAGTGAAGATCCCAGAAACCCAAAAGAAGAACAAAATCAAACAAGCAGCTAGAGAAAAGTAACAAAAAAAAATACGAAGGAAAGGCCATCATAATCACAGCAGACTTTTCAACACAAACCCTCAAGTCAAAGAGAGCCTGGAATGAAGTATTTCAACTCCTAAAAGAAAATAACCTCCAACCTACACTGTTGTATCCTGCAAAATCATCTTTCAAAATCAATGAAGAAATTAGATACTTCCATGACAAAGAACACCTGAGAAACTTCATGAATACCAAACCAGCACTTCAAACAATTCTAAACAATATCCTAGAAAAACACAATAAAGATCACAACTCCATGAGCCCTCAAACAGAGCAGAGCCAACAACAGTAAAATATCATGACAAGGATGAATCAATATGTATCAATTGTAACCATCAATGTTAATGGCCTCAATTCACCAATCAAAAAAATAGACTAGCAGAATGGATTAAAAACCAAAATCGAACAATATGCTGTATGCAAGAAACACACCTAACTCAAAAAGAAATTCATAGACTGAAACTAAAAGAATGAAAAACAGTTCACCATGGGACAGGAACCTGGAAAAAGGCAGAGGTAGCAATCTTATTTTCAGATAAAGTGTATTTCAAACCAAAACTAATTAGGAGAGACAAATATGGTCACTACGTCCTTATAAAGGGAACAATCCAAGAGGAAGAGATGACAATCATTAATATACCAAATACTAATGCCCCCAAGTATAAAAAACAAATATTAATGGACATGAAAAACTGAATAAGAACTAATACAATTGCAGTGGGGGACCTCAAAACCCTACTGTCACAAATAGACAGATCATCAAGACAAAAACTCGACAACAAAATAAAAAACTGAACCAAACTTTTGAACAAATGTACTTAATAGATGTTTACAGAGTGTTCCACCTCACAAAATCAGAATATACATTCTTTTTGGCTGCACACAGGTCATTCTCCAAAATAGACCACATGCTAGCTCATGGGACATGTTTAAGTAAATGCAAAGGAACTGAAGTTATCTGCTGTATATTATTAGAACATAGTGCAATAAAATTGGAGATCAATAGCATAAAAAAACCACAAGAACCCCACGAACACATGGAAATTGATTAACTCTCTTCTGAACAACCAATGGGTCAAAGAGGAAATTAAAGAAGAAATAATTAGACAGTTTCTACAATTAAATAATGCCAATACAACATACAGGAATCTATGGGACACAATGAAAGCAGTTCTACAAGGGAAATTCATAGCAGTGAATGCCTATACTAGGAAAACAGAGAGAGCTCAAATAAACAACCTAATGCTGAACCTCAAGCCCCTAGAAAAAGAGCAAGACAAACCCAAAGCTCGTACAAGGGAGGAAATTATAAAGATCAGAGCAGAAATCAATGCAATGGAGACTAAGAGAATGATACAAAAATGAATCAAAGAGTTGGTTTTTTGAAAGGACAAATAAAATCAATAAATGCATAGCCAACCTTATTCAAAAAAAAGGGAAAGAAAAGGCTCAAATCCATGCAATTAGGAATGAAAAAGGTAGTCACAAAAGATAAAGCAGAAATCCAGAGAATCATCAATACCTCCTTTGAGAACCTGTACTCTAATAAAATGGAAAACACAGAACAAATGAACAGATTCCTAGATACATATGAATAACAGAAGTTGGATGAAGAAGATATAAAAATATTAAACACCCTAATAATATTCAGTGAAATTGAAATCATAATTAAAACTTTACCAACAAAGAAAAGCCCAGGTCCTCATGGCTTCATTGCCTAATTCTACAAGACATTTAGAGAAGAACTATTGCCACTACTCTTTAAACTCTTCAATGAACTTGAAAGGGAAGCAATACTTCCAAATTCACTCCTGGAAGCAAGTGTTACTTTGATTCCAAAACCAGGGAAAGACTCAAACAAAGAAGAGAACTATAGGCCAATATTCCTAATGAAAATAGATGCAAAAATCCTCAATAAGATACTAGTAAACAAAATACAGATGGTCATCAAGAAGATCATATACCCTGACCAAGTCAGATTTATCCTAGGGATGCAAGGATGGTTCAACATACATAAATTAAGGAATGTAATACACTATATTATCATAGCCAAGGACAAAAATCATCTGATCATCTCAAAAGATGCAGAAAAAGCATTCAACAAAAGCCAACATCCATTCATGATAAAAACCCTACAGAAAATTGGAATAGATGGTCTTCATCTCAACCTGATTCAGGCTTTCTATGAAAAACCAACAGCCAACATCATACTAAATGGTCAAAAACTGAAAACTTTCACTCTAGAATCAGAAACAAGGATGTCCAATATCACAACTCCTGTTCAATATAGTTCTGGAAACATTAGCCACAGAAATTAGACAAGAGAAAGAAATAAAAGGAATAAAGATAGG
>NW_004624744.1:1905372-1916868 GCF_000247695.1 Heterocephalus glaber
AGTAGTGGCAGCAGTTCCTCTCTAAATGTCTTGTAGAATTCAGCAATGAAACCATCAGGACCAGGGCTTTTCTTAGTTTGTAAGTTTTTAATTACATTTTCAATTTCACTGATTGATATTGCATCTCTTAGAATTTTTAGGTCATCTTTGTTCATCTTTGTTAATTCCTATACATCTATGAATCTGTCCATTTCTTCTGTGTTTTCCATCTTATTGGCATATAGGTTTTCAAAGTAGGTATTGATGATCCTCTGGATTTCTTCTGAGTCTGTTGTAATTTCACCCTTTTCATTCCTAATTGCATGGACTTGGGCCTTTTCTTTCCTTTTTCTGATAAGGTTGGCTAAGAGTTTGTCAATTTTGTTTATTGTTTTGAAGAACCAACTCTTGACTTCATTGATTTTTTTGTTTTGTTCTCTTAGTCTCCATTGCATTGATTTCTTCCCTGATCTTTATATTTTCTCCCTTCTATGTCCTATGGATTTGTCCTGCTCTTCTTTTTCTAGAAGCTTGAAGTTCAGCAGCAGGTTGTGAAATTGAGCTTGCTCTGTTTTCCTAATGTGACTATTCAGTGCCATGAATTTCCCTCACAAGACTGCTTTCATTGTGTCCCATCGATTCTGATATGTTGTTTTGTCATTGTCATTTAATTTTAGGATCTCTCTGATTTCTTCTTTAATTTCCTCTGTGACTCATTGCTTATTCAGACATGTGTTGTGCAGTTTCATGTGTTTATGAAATTCTTGTGGTTTCTTTTGCTACCGATCTCCAATTTCATCGCACTATATCTGACAATATACAATGGATAACTTCAATTCCTTTGCACTTCCTTAAGCATGTTTTATGAGTATTTGGTCTATTTTGGAGAATGACCCATGTGCAGCTGAAAAGAATGTGTATTCTGATTTGGTGGGGTGTAACACTCTGTCACATGGGGCATTCCTGCCACATGGGGCATTGTTTTCCACCCTTTAACTTTCAGTGTATGAGTTTCTTTTTAAATTAAGTGTGTTTCTTGTATGCAGTATATTGTTGGATCTTGCATCTTGATCCATTCTGCCAGTCTATTTCTTTTGATTGTTGAATTGAGACCATTAACATTGATGGTTATATTTGATATGTATTGACTTATGCTTGTCATGACTTTTTCTTTTTGTTGGATTCTTCCCCTTTGCATTTAATTTCTTGTTGTTCCTGATGGACTCATTCTGCTGGGCTTCCTAGGGTTGTGATCCTCTTTGTCTGTTCCTAGGATATGGATTAACATTTTTTGGAGTGCTGGTTTTGTATTCATGAGGTTCCTAAGGTGCTCTTTATCATGAAATTATCTCGTTTCTCCATCAGTCTTGAAAGATAGTTTTGCAAGGTACATCAATCTGGGTTGGAGGTTGTTTTCCTTTAGGGCTTGAAATCCATCATTCCATGCTCTTCTTGCCTTGCAGGTTTGTGTTGAGAAGTCTGCTGTGATTCTGATGGGCTTTCTGTTGTATGTGATTTGTTTCTTTTCTCTAACTGCTTGTGGAATTTTGTTCTTCTGTTGGGTTTCTGGAATCTTAACTATTGCATGTTTATATGTAGATGTTTTTGGATCAAGGCTAGTTGGAGCCCTCTATGCCTCCCTTATCTCTATGTCAAGTTCTTTTCCCCTACTTGGGAAGTTTTCTGCCACTACTTCTGTGAACAGTTTTTTTATATCATTTGCACTCTCTCCTGTTTCTTCCTTGACTCCAATCAATATCTGACATTATTCTTTAATATCTGTCATTATTCTCCAATATCTGACATTATTCTTCTTTGCATCATCTAGCAGCTGCTGGATTGATTTCTTGTGGTCCCTTACTATTTTTAAGCAATTTTTCTTTTCCTGGTCACTAATTGCAATCCTATCTTCTATACCTGAAATTCTATCCTTGCATTGGCTTATTCTGCTGTGTAAACTTTCAATGGAGTTTTTAACCTCCTGGAAATCTGTTTGCATCTGTTTTATGGATTCCATTTGTTTCTTATGTTGGGATTCCATCATATTCCTCAGCTCCTCTATTTTTTCTTCTGTGTCTTCTCTAGATTTATTAATCATATCTTTCACTATGGGCACAATCTCTGCTGTTATCTGAGAAATTATTTCTGATTTCACTTTTCCAGATCCTCTTTTGTTGCCAGTTCAGGGAGTGTACATGTTTAAGTATCAGAGTGTTCCATCTTGCTGCCCTTTTGGGTTCTGTTAGGTGAGCTGGAAGTCTGGTTTGGGGACTTTTTATATATCTTCTCATTTCAACAGATGCACCCTGCTGTCTTTTGTTAGGTGACTTTTTGCTCACCCAGTGGTCTTCAGTTCTCAGCAAGCCACCAAGCACCCTTTACTCTGCTGCTCACCAGTACACCAATTCCCAGGTTCAGAGTGGTGACCTTCTAGATCCCTGAGCTGACCTGTTGTCTGGGCAGGCTTCTGGCTGGGACCTGAGCACACTTATCAATGGTATCTGACAAGCCTCTGGGTGTTGCTTGTGTGTCTGTACAGCTTTTCTCCAGGCGGGTCCCTGGCTGTGGCTGATGGTATGGTGAACCTCTGGCTGAAGCCTGTGTGCCCCTGCAACCATTTTCTGGGCAGGCCTTTGGCTTGGGTGGGTGTGCTGGAGCTTCTGGGGTCAGGGCAAACCCCAGGCTGGGATCTGCCTGCAGCAGTGCTGCAGGTCTGGGCCACACAGCTGCTCCCCTGGGATCTACATGCACTCATCGATGGAATCCCTTCTTATTCTTCTTGTTGTTATTGTTTTTGTTGTTTGTGGTGCTGAAATTGAACGCGGGGCCTCCACACTGAGCTATATCTCTTTCCCTTTTTATTTTTTTATTTTGAGACAGAGTCTCACTCCCTAAGTTACTCAAGGTGCACTTGAACTTTGATCCTCCTGCCTCAGCCTCCCAAAGTGCTGGGATTACAGGCATGCACCACCCTGCCCAGCTTCTCCCTAATTTTTATTAAGCAAGATAATGTCAACTTTTCCCCACCTACATGAAATCAAAGATTGGAGAAGTTAACTTGCTAATTTATATGAAGGATGATGAAAATCATTGAAAATTAACACCTATTGTAGATATGAAGGTATATAAGCACATGATTAAAAATAAAAAATATTGCTCTACAAAATATATTTTTCTCAACAGTTGCTTAGTTTCAATTATTGTCATAAACATCCTTTGCTCAAAACTGTGTTGTGATAGCAAAATATTTCCAAGTATTAGTAACACTTTCAACCATTTAATCTTTTTTAGGCAATGGACTGAGACATTCCAATTTTTCTGAGAAAAAAAAATCAAATCTGTGCATTTCTTGTCTCCAGCAGAACAAGACCAGGAGGAAAGAGGCTTAAATTCTATTTACAAGGAAAAATCTTTTTAAATGAAAGTCATTAAATGCTAGAACAAGGATAAAGGTCAAAAAAAGAACAAAGGTGGGTTTTAAGTAGAGAATAGACTTTTCTATCTCCTGGAAGGATTCAGTTACGGTTCAAGGACATCAGTTCCTGTAAATCTAAAAAGTCTCAGTCTATGTTATCACATTAAAAGGCCATTTTTACCTCTTCAATTTATAGGCAAGGAAAACAAGCCATAGTAGAAGAAAATGACTGTGAGAAACCATAACATGAATTTGAGTGTCACCAAAATTAAAATTCAGGGGCCAGAGCTCAGTTTTTTCCCCTTAGAAATATATTTTTCACTATTATACTTGGCAAAAAATACAAAATAAAAAGCAAATAAAACAACATAGTCCTTTGTAGTTCGGGAAACATGGGTGGGAAAACTGGTAAAACCTCAAAGCACAATGCTATATGATTCTAGAAATTTTTGAAGGTAAATTTCTGTTTTCATCCTGCTCTCATTACATAAATTTTACTCTCTTCATGTCAGTTAGAGTCATTTTTCTTCAGAGGACTAATTATCCAGCTAGTGTCATAGCTTTCTTGGATTTGGGAGTTTGTACTAATGCTAAGAGAATTTGAACTCAAATTTAAAGTTATCTGAAAAGAATATAAGTTTTGAATTTGTGCTATGTCAAATTTAGAAATTAATTTTTAATGTTAAGTGACAGGCTCAATTTTATCTCAAATATGACAGAAATTAAATAGATGGGTAAATCCTCTTCATTATAATTTCTATCACATGTCAATCCTCTGTCTCTTATATTTTCAGCATTGTCTTTAATCAACAAAATTTCTAATCAGGGTATGATTTCTGGTCACTTAATCTTCGGGTGTGTGAGACATTACTAATAAAAATTATATGATTCAGTTTAAATATAAAGAAATGGATGCACATTGAGACCATACTCTTAAGTGAAATAAATAGGACACACATGTGTAAATACCAAAGAGTTTCTCTAGTGTGAAAAACCAAAAGTGTAAATAAGGTTCAAATGGTATAACTGATAATGTGAAATAGGAAGAAAAGGTCTAAAGGAGTTGGGGAAGTGGGAAGGGTAGGGGAAAAGAAAAAAGGGAGAAGAAAAAATGAGAAGAGGAAAAAATGGAAACAAAGTCTCTGTAAATAGGGAAGAGTGGAAGGGGTGAAGGGAGGGTGGGGAAATGGGGAAAAAATAAGAGCCAAGATACATCATGTAAAGGTACCAGATCCCAATGATGAATGCAATTGTATTTTATACCTAAAATGTATCAATAAACTTAATGAAAAAAAATCCAAACATCCAAGACTATTTGCTTCAGAATTCATATTTTATAGAAATTTAAAATATTGCAAATAAAACATCATTTTTGTTTAAAATATATATGTATATGAAGATATTGAAAAATCTAGTCTTCTAGCCACTAACAAATAAAAACCCTCTAGAGATATTGCCCAGCAATTTAAAAGTAAAGAAACATATTCAAGTTTTACAATTTCTCTCATTTTGCAGTTTATGGACATTGCACAAGAAAATGAATTCTCTTTCACTGTTTACACTTCGCACCCACTAATATTAATGAAAATGACACCTGAGAACAAATACCAAATTGAACTTTAGTGTTACTGGAACCCCCAATGTATCTAGCTGAAAATATGCATAGATGATGATATGGTAAATAAATTTCTTTGAGGTAATACCACAGCTGAGTAACAAGTTTGCACTGGAAAATTCTAATTATGCTGACTGGTTTCCTTATCACTCTCAATGGTAATAGCAACCTCTTTCAAGTTCAGAGGAGTCAAGTGATGGACTTGTTAACCTTTTCAGGCTGTGTACTTTAGAATTTATTTTTCCATATAAAACTTTATTGGGATGCCCATCCTAAAATGTATTTGCTTTTGAATTACATGCAACTGACCTATCTCTATCATAAAAGCCTTTGGAATTACACAATTCATAATTTTCAGTATTCATTTCAGGACTTCTTCCACTTAGTAAGGATTTCTCTAGCTCCAACATGTTGCTAAAATGAATATTTTTTAAAGGAATAGTTATGACCTCTGATATACAGACAAATGCCAATGAAATTGTATTAAATACAGGTAGACAAATTTTGTATTTCCTTAATTGAGCTCCTAATGTTCTTAAAGAACTTTAAGTACTTTTACTATGAATTAACAAACACATTTATGTTTCATAAAGGCAATGCCTTCTTTTTTCCTAAGGATTTTCTAGGGCATACAAAAATTATTTGGGCTAAATCTTAGAAAAGTTTTATTTATAGCTGATTATGAGGTTCACAGTATGCTAAACACAATACAAACATGTTGAAAACATAGCCTTATCTCTTTGGCTCTTCTACTTAAATATTCATTGCTTGTCTATGGTCAATGATCTTCTCTTCATATTCCTTCCCATATAACATAACTCCATCTGCTTTTCTTATAGAAAGTAGAAGAAACAAGATTGGTGGAAGGATCATGGGATGCCCACTCAATGCCATAACCTTCTTCAGTGGGGAAGGATTTCTGAAACTACTGGTTTCAGAATATCATAGAACTTCAGAGCTGGAGAGGATGTAACATGTCCAATCCCTTTTTCACTCATATATTTAATCTTCGGCAACCAGCAATATAGGATATCTCACCTAACCAAGATTACATTTCCAAATAGTTCTGGTTTTCAATCTTTCTCTCGAAATTTGAAATTAAAATACCTAAATTGGCCTACCAGATCATATTTTTAAAATGAAAGGTAAAAAGACATGCAAATTGTGCAGGACATTTAAGAACTAAAGCAGCCAGAAATCTAGAAACATCAATGGAGTAGGAAAGAAAGACAAGAAAAGCCAACTCTCTTTAGCTAAAGGGCTAAAGAAAGTGGTACCTTAAAAATCAGAAAATTTCCTCCAACTAAGCACTACAGAGAGAGCTACAGCCTACCAGACTCTTGCCAGCAAAGACCAAGTAAAGAACAAAGTCCACTCTCACTTGGTTTGTACAAGGTAAGTGGTGTCAGGGAAGATGCAGCCTGCCCCATACTTTTGTCCCCATTTGACAGTAACCACCTCTCCCCATGGTAACAGTGGGAAACATATGAAAAGAGAAAACTATTGATGCTCAAAAATTTTTAAACAGTGCTCATCATAATTAACATTATGATTATTGTTGTTTGAGTTAATTTACATTTCCATAGCACTAAATACCACAATTTGGTGCAATACCTGTAAGTACATTCTAATTGCTTTTCATCCTTCGAACAAGATATTTGTTTAGTGCTCATCACTGCTCTCCCTGTGCATATACATTATACGTAAAGGGGAATAAAAACAATGGAAAATAAGATTTTCCTAAAGGAATTAAAGGCATAATGTGAAATCTTTCAGTCTGATTCAGCTCTGAGTATACAAACCTTCATTATTCCAAGCATCAAATTAAAGAAGAATTTTGCAAATTATCCCTAATGGTGAGAGATCATTCTTGATGCTGTTTCCAGAAGACACACTCAGAAAGGTGCTAAAGTGAAATTTTTTTTTTAAATTTTTTTAAAAAACAATATAGTGCTTTACCATTTACAAATCTTTCACATACATTCTCATTTGACCCTCACAACAACCCTGTGAGGTAGGCAGCACAGATGTTCTTCTCATTTAACAGATGAGGAAAGTAAATCTCAGAGCGGTTAACTGATGTGCCCAAAGTTCTACAGTTAGTAAATAATTTATGTTAGTATCAGTCTTTGGCCTAAAAATTCAGCACCCAGCCTCCCCTCATATATGCCCTATCTACTTCACAGAGATAATGAAAAAAAATGAATTCAAGGCTAGAAAAATACCTTAGGGGGAAAAAAGCACTATATAATTATACCCATAAACTATAATTGTCCATGATAAATGCTCATCCCCCTTCTCATCCCAGCTTGTGCATGAACCCAGGACATTCTATTACCTCTGTCTGTACTAAGCAACTAGGTAAGGCAGGGTAACAGTGTGATCCTGTTTAAAGTTATATAAATTACAATCAGGGTATCTGCATTATTATGCAAAATGAACAACACACAAAGGCTAATGAGCAACTAGGACCCTCTAAAGTACGTAGCAAAGCAAGGCATCATTATCAGGGCATGATTGCATAGAAGAAAAAAGTGGTGTCAGAGTTCAAACTGACACACATATGGTTATCTAAGGCAAAGTGGTGGCAAAGAAGAGTTACTTGTTCTGCATTATATAAACAAGAGTGGAAAATTCATGGGAACCCATCCAAAAGCATTGTATGTCATACAGATTTCTCCAGTTGCCTACAGGGAATATAAACACTCATCTTCATTGTAAAGCATGATTGTACCTGTGCTCGTATCCTGAACTAAACCAAGGAACAGCTCCATACTAAACCTCCTTGAGTAAAACACAACCAGTACAATTACTCCTTATCAGACTAGTAAATAGAACATCTTTTAACAAATTAGATGGCTGTTTAGGTTTCCTTCAGGATTTACTTTTCTTGGATTCTCCTGCTTTAAGACCCAAAGAAAGTTATATTGAGTTTTTATTGGTGATTCTAAGTATATGTGTTTATAACATTTAAAGTGTGATAGGTGAATTTAACATATTAAAAGTTTTATAGCATCTGTTCAGAAAGGATTATATACTATACAAACTATTCCAGTCATACAAAATCATTTTTCAGTGTCTTTTCAACTGAGAAGAATCCTATTCAGCAGGCTTCTCCTCCTGAGGTGGTTCATACTGAGCAAGCTTTGCTTTCAGTTTTTTAGTTTCTTCTATAGTAACTTCATATTTCTCTTTCATTTCTGCCAATTCTAGGTGAAGCAGCTCAATTTCTGGATTTTCTGGGGTAGCAGCTCCTAAGTGATGATTTAAAAAATCCAAAGCACTATTAGGTTTCTCTGGTTCTTCATATAAGGCTTCCAACACCTTGGTCAGAGTGTCCAGCACCCCCAACTTCTCCAAGTACCTCCGGAACTGCTCGCACTTCGAGTCAGCAGCTTTGTAATGGGCCATAGTGACAGGGGCAACTGCGTAGCTGGCACCGGAGACCGTGGCTGGCAGGCTCGGAGCACCACTTGAAATTTATTTTTTGTCATGTAGATAGACTTTCTTGGTCTTTGTTTTGCTGTATTTGTTACTGATCATTTTCTTTTACCCTCATTTTTGTAGAAGCCTTAAAAACTTCCCTTTTATATCTCTCATGACAGCAACTTTCAGGAGATTTCTGGATTTGGGAGGGGGATATCCTCATGGTCATTGAGACTATACTCACCCTTAATAATCACAAAGTATAGCCATGTGCTGCATAATACCTCAGTCAGCAAGGGATTACATATACAACACTGGCCCTGCTAGATTATATCACCTACTGATGTAGTAACCATCTCAATTTGTGCAAGTGCATTCTATGATGTTTACACAATGATGAAATTGGCTACATGTGCATTTCTCAGAATACATGGCCTTCACGCATGACTGTACCTCAAAAATGTGTACCTCTTATCATGATCAACAGCCATTGCTTTGCTTCATACTGGCATTGTTTGCAATGCAGAAGTCATTCAAGACAGCACTTTTAGTTAATGAATTATGACCCATGAATACAAATTAATAATAACCATCCAATAATCATACATTAGTAAAATTGTTAAGGAATTTTGCTATAATAAAATGCATGGGAATGGTTTCTCCATTGAATTATAATAGATCTGGATTAAATACTTCTTGGGACAAAGACCCTTAAATTTAAATTGAGTTTAATACATTAATATTAATAGATGCTTATTACAACTACATTAATTGCTAATTACATGAACTGACGAGCACTCTACAAGGCACCTCACATAATTTTGGCTCCCTTGTTAATTTTTTCAATACACTGAGGTCAACATCAGAATTTTACAGATTTTAATTCTGCTTTTAATCAAAAGCAGTCTACAAAAATAGCAAGTAGCAAAATCAGGGTTTTAAATAGGTCTCTATAACTATAAAGCCTGTGTTTTCCCCAATATCCTGTGGTACCTAATCAGGTGTATCTGTGATCATTTAATGCATCATAGGATAACATTAAAAGATGTTGAATTCTTTTACAACTCATCAAACACTCCAAAAGGTCCATTTTTTTAATTTTCATGAATCCTACCCACAGATGCTGTCCTAGCTCCCTTTCCACATCTTCAAACTCAACCCATGCTTTCTTTGCCCCTACATAGGTCATGAATAACTATATTCAGAATCTATACTTTCCCTTCCTTCTATAAAGTACTAACAAAAGTAAATTGAAACTGGAAAATACACAAAATATTTTTAGGTTTGATCTCTTCACTTTCTCATGTGCAGGAAGGGTTAATTGACATAGCGGGCTACTTTATGCCTACATTCACAGGCTATATACAATCTTTAATAGAAAATTTTTAAAAACAAAGTCAAATGGATTTTTTGATATCATAACAAGTGACAATAATTTCAACACTTTATTTTCCTTCTTTTCTTCTGTTGACATACATATTAAATTTTTTCCCTTATAGAATTTATTTTTGACAAATAAAAGTAAGCCAGGGTTGAATAGGAATTGACATGTTAACCAAAAGCTTGTTTACAAAATACAATAGCACCCACTGGCATCAAATTTTTATATAGGAGAATTTGATTAATAGAGGCTATTAGGGAACTTGCTTTAAAACTTTATTTAAATAATGAGTACAGGGGCCAGGGATTTAGCTCAGTGGTTCTACTGCCTGCCTCACAAGCACAAGGTCCCAAGTTCCATCCCTGGTAAGAAAAAATAAATAAATAAATACCAAGTACACTGTTTGAGAATTATTCAGTAAGGGTGAGTGAAGCCCCAGAAATTGGTTATGGTTTCTAAAGAAATTTCCAAAACAAAAGAAAACCTGAGTTCCCTCTTATTCAAAATGGTAACATTGAGTGTTCTGGTTCTTCCCATAAGAAACTTAGAAGTCGACACTGTATGATAATAACAAATGATATATGATTGGACTGAAAATTCAACAGCTCTTCTTGATCCACAGATCACAGGCAAACCACTACCTCAATAAGACTGAAGACATAGATAGTGTCAGTGTCACAAGCTTATCCTAACAGAATGACGAGCAAAAACAGCTATGGGAAACAGCACTCGAGTGGAAAAATGTGATTAGCAATTGACAAATTGCTGAAGGCTCAGTGTATAAAGTCTGAGTCAAGAATTCCAGAAGTATCAAAAAGACAAAAGATAACAAGTGTTGGCAAGGATGTGGAAAAAGGGAGTCCTCACATACTGCTAGTAAGAATGTAAAATGATAGCAAGAACAATCAATCTAAAAAAAGAAATAAAAGCATCTGAATTGTCCAAATGCTAAAACATCCAAATCAGAAGGAAAGAAACAAAATTATCCTTGTTTGCAGATCACATGATCCTTTATATAGAAAGCGCTAAAGACTCTACACAGCTGAGTCTCATGAAAGATGCCGAATCACCCCGCTGCAGACAGGCAGCCACCTGGTTCCTCACTACAAAGATGCAGAGGACACCAGACCACCAGACCAAGGTACTGAGTCCCGCTGCTCCCGGCCCAGAGGTAGGGGCTTCTGAGTGGCCGTCCCACTGCTCCTGGTCCAGAGGAAGGGTCTTCTGAGTCACCATCCCTCCCCTGCTCCCAGCCCACAGGAAAGGGCTTTTGGGTCACCATACCTACCACTGCTCACGGCCTCTGTCCCACCTCTCCCAGCTCAGAGGAGGTAATCCGTGCAGGCGCCAACAGCCCCCTGCCCAAGTCGAAATGAGAAAACATGTAAGTAAGTCTCAAAACCAGACTTCCAGATAACCTACAGTAACCCCAAAGGGAAATGAGATGGAACACTCTGATACTCAAACACCTGGACCCACTGAACTGGCAACAAAAGGGGATCTGGAAAAAAATGAAATCACAAATAATTTCTCAGATAACAGGAGAAATTGTGCCCCTAGTGCAAGACATAATTAATAAAGCTAGCGAGGAGCTGAGGAACATGATGGAATCCCAACATAAGAAACAAATGGAATCCATAAAACAGATGCAAATAGATTTCCAGGACATGAAAAACTCCA
>NW_004624744.1:1921925-1951556 GCF_000247695.1 Heterocephalus glaber
TGAGAAATGTAATTGTGTTGTATACCTACAGTGTACCAATAAAAGAATTTAATTTTAAAAAATAAATAAAAAATAAAGACTATACACAACAAAAACCTGTTAGAACTAATAAATTTAATAAAGTTGCAGGAAATAAAATCAGTATGCAAAAATTAATTGCACATCTTTACACAAACATGACTTAATGGAGAATTAAATGAAGAATACAATCTCATTTATAAAAGTATTAAAAAAAGGAATAAAATACTTAGGAAAAAATTAAATTGGGGGGGTGAAAAATCGGTACACTGAAAAGAACAAAACATTCATGAAAGGCTCCAAAAATAGGCAATGTATCCCAAGCTCATGGATTAGAGGAATTAATTTTGTTAAAAGGTCCATGCTACCCAAATAATGTACAAATTCAACGCAAACTTTATCAAAGCCAATGATATTTTTTCACAGAAATGGGAATAAACAATACTTAACTTCATATGAAACCACGAAAGACCCTAATTAGCCAAAGCAATCTTGGTGAAGAGGAACATAGTTGGGATTATCACATTTTCTGATTTCAAATTATATCATAAAACTCTGACAATCAAAATAGTTTAGTACTGGTATAAAATAGACACATGAACCAGTGGAACACAATAGAGAGCTCAGAAATAAATTCAAACATATGTGACTAATTATCAATAAGGAAGAAAACATCAATACAGGCTACAACATGGATGAATCTCAGCATTAGAAGCAAGATGCAAAAGACTATCTATTACATGATTCCATTCATATAAAACATCTAGAGAAGTGAAATTTAAAGAGATGAAAGCAGAAATCATTTGATGCCTCGGGTGGGAGAAATTGAGATTTAAAACAAGTTGATTCAAGATAAATTTAGGAAGTGAAAGAAAGTTCTAAAATATATTTTGGTAATGACTTCACACTATATAAGTTTATTTTAAAATAAATAAATTATATATTTAAAGTGGGTAAATATTATTGTATATTTCTATGAAGCCATCAGTAAATCATAAATAAGTGGTAGTCTTCAACCTTGTTTATACATTTGGATCACCAGCACAAATTTTAAAATATATTCATATCTGGAGCTCACTTCTTGAGATTGTGATTTAATATTCCTAAGATATACACTCAACATATCTTTTAATATTTTTGGAGCCAGGCGTGGTGGTTCATACCTGTAATACCAGCACTCGGGAGGCTGAGGCAGAAGGATTACCCCAAGTTCAAGGCCAGCCTGAACTGGAAAGTGATACCTTGTCTGAAAAAAAAAAAGTTTTTCTAAAGACTTCTGGATAATTCTGATATGCACTCATGATTGAGAGGCACTGCAATAAATGCTTGTCTTTCCTTGAAGTTCTTAGTATATAGTATGGTAACCTCACCATTCCAACTCTATGTTAATCTGTTACACAACTTATTGAATATTCATAATGCCCCAGGTACAGTATCTGGTGCTAAAATAGAAAAAACTTGGGAAAAATCCCTCTCTTTATGAACTAATGAATGGGGAAAACTACAATCTAAGAATAATAACAGTGAAATATATTTTATAATAGAAATAAGTACAAAGTTAGTGTAAGTACAAATAAAGGGATGATCAATCCTGAGCAACAAAAGAAAAGGTCAAGAAAAGCTGAAAATATAGTGATTCTTAATCCTGGGAGATTAGGAAAGGGAGAAATAGCAGACAAAAATATTCAAGACATAAAATATTTGAATAAAAGCAAATAATTGAATACAGCTGAAAATTTGGGGAAAGAATAAAAAAGAACATCAAAAGAGCTATTGGGAAAAGTACAATTATACATGGAAAGATATTAGCATGTAATGGTTTTCTTCTAGTCAGATGCTATAAATTCAGATTAAAATAATTACATGATAAATTTACCACCTGTTATAAGCTTAATATAGTTCCTGAACATAGTTCTTTTCTGTTTGGCCTTTAAAACTACTTTATAAATAACTCAAAATCTAGTGAAAGTCCAGTCAAGAAAGATTGAGAACAATAAGCTACTCAAACTTCCTTTAAAGACAAAAGTATTACCTCCTGGTGAGACACCAGCAGAGAACCACCTGGCAAGATCTATATCTGTATGAGTTTGCTGAAGAATACTATTCTATTCTAATCAGGAAAGTCCAAAGGAGAGCAAAATGCAAATTTCTTAAGAGAATAATGTGAGCGAAGACATACTCAGAATATGCAGGGGTGTGTGTGTGTGTGTGTGTGTTTGGAAAGTTGGACATTATAGGAACAGTGTTGAAAATAAAGCTGAAAAACATTTGTCTTTACATTCTAGATTAAGGATTGAAATTCTATTCTTCATACATAGGGATACTGTGATAGTTAATCCTGATATGTGAACTTGATTGGCTTGGAAGCCACTCAGGAGATAGTTAAAGTACACTTTGGGATATCTCTGGGTGGATCATGGAGGCCTGACTTTGGGGTCCATATCTGATTATTCAGTTCCTTCCTCTTTCACTCTGTTCCCCTTGCTCTGTTTTCCAGCTGCCATAAACAGCATCTTTGCTCTGCCATGACCTTCTACCATAATGTTTCTGCCTTGGAGTCAGCCAACCATGGACTGAATCACTTGAAACTGTGAGCCAAATTAAGCACCTCCTCCTTTAAGTTGTGGATATCAGGTATTGTGTCTCAGGGCAGGAAAGCTGATTAATACAGATACTAAAATCTTTTGAGGAGAACTAACAAATTTCAGTTTTAAACCACAATTAGTTTATTGTTGTTGCTGTTGTTTTGTTTGTTTGGTTTTTTTAAAACATGGTCTCACTTTGTAGTTCAGGCTGGCCTTGAACTCACTATGTAGTGTAGGCTGGCCTCAAACTTATGACAATCTTTCTGCCTCAGCTGAGAGCTGAATGCTGAGATTACAGACGTGCATCACCATTCCTGGCTTACAAGTGATTTAAGATGCTTGCTTAACATATGTCAACCTGCTAATTATAGAGCAGGAACTGTTAAGATGCATATTTCAGAATTCTTGAAATGTGAAAGATATGGAATTTTAAATTGGTGAAAATTAGTATCAGTTGTAAAATCCTGATGACTTTAGATATCACTATAAAAACACTTGATAAAGTCTTTCTTTCATCTTTATGTCCCTTTCTTTTATAAATCGAAGGATTCTATATGTTTGAAAGACTTAACATATAGTTAAAGTAAATTAAAATATTTATAAAATATTTACTAGTTTTTGTAATTTGGGAGATTTTAGATAAAGTATTCAATGAGACTAAAGATTTCAGAATTTTCCAAAGTGTGCCAGTTTGTCATCAAGAAAACCATTTTTGCTCCGGGCTACAGTCTACTGCTTTATTAGAAATCTATTTTGCAAATGCATGCTACTTATCACAAAATTACCCAGAACAAGCACAGTCACAAAATTATAAAATTAAAGAGATAGGAAAAAATCACAAAAGTTCCAAAGTGAAAAAAAACTGGTGCATGTATCTCTCCTCAACCTCCCCACAGCCAGCCATTCAGCCTCCATATTTAGATCCTTTCCTGATGAACTGCAAGGCCATGAGAACACAGATTTACCATCTTCTTCACCATTATAGCCCCCTGAATAATATGCTTTTGTCAATAAATCTGTTAGAGTGAGTTACTGGGTATTCTTGTGAGAGAATTGCACCAGTCATATATACGGCCCATCATTTTAGAAGAGCCGGAATCAGAAATCTGTTTAAACAGCAATAAAAACTACCTCTGGTGTATCCTGATAAAGCCAGCCACTTCTTCTAAGGTGAGCTCTGAAAATATTTACAGAAAGCCTCTCCAAGCCAAATTTCATTTTCATTGCACAACTTGCCATGTATATGGCAAAGGTTTATATCTAAACCTTTCTGCAATCCCCTAAATAAGCCACATTTGGTCAGTTCTTTTAAAATTTGTGGCACTCAGAATAAAATCTATTTCCCATGTTACCTGACCAGGCCAGAGGACAGAGTTCCCTTACTAAATCTATGAAAATTCCTTAACCCTTGAGAAAATTACATCAAAAGACAAGGTGATGCTGATGAGAAATCATTCAGAGAACACTACTGGGGAAAACCATGAACTTCTCTCAGAAGGCTTAATTCATCTATTAGAGACCCTCATGTGAGGAAATGAGATGCTATGGGAGAATGATTCATTATATTCACCTATGCAATTGAAGCCATAGTAAAATAATTTTGAGTTTCCGTTTCTGAATGGAAACTCAGTATTTATTAAACCTGAGAAGTTCTAGGCCTTCCAATTTGCAAAGTGAACTGTACTGCCTGTGGTTGATGGATATATGAATAGAGATGTAGTAATTCAGTAACATGAAATGGAAAATGCAATTTAATTACTTGGAGATTTTTTTTCACAAAGTTTGCTTTTACTTTTATGACAATGTGGAATCGTGAACCTATTCACTTTATTGTTAGGTAATGAGGCCTATAAAGCAAGTCATAAAAATGCTCTGTTTGCAATGCTCTTTTTAGAAACTCCAATCTCATGGAAAAATCTTCTCACTATTAAAAGAAGTTGTAGTTCTTTCAGAATCCTAGACATAAAGGGCATGACATTGGGTTACAACAACCCATCCCATACTTTTTTACTGTAAATTTATCCTTTAGCATAATAGTAGCCAGCTGTGTATCTCAGTAGCTGTGCCTGGGGATACAGGAAGCAGTCTTTTGTGTTTGCCCACTTGGTGGAAGAAGGGCAAGGTGTGCGCACCTGTGCAAAAGTGTCACACCAGGACCTTTACCCACATAATGCTCTAGCAGCTTTTGCATATGTTTACCTGAGCATTAAGGGGGGTAAAATACACCCACATCATCCTTCTGTTAAGTAAACATGTACTTTACCATAATGGAATGTGAGTGTGGCTTACTGGTGAGCTGAACAGGTAGGAGCAATGTCACAAAGACCTACTGTGACAACAGGAAAACCAAAACGATGTCAACTGTGCTCTACAAAAAAGAACAGAAAAACAAAGCTTCTTGACAAAGCAACAAGTCCATTCATTTTTTTATGAATTATATTTCTATTTAAATTATCTAAGGAATGAAAGTTCCACCCTAGAAAACTAAAAAGTAAAATTTTAAGAATTACCAGTGAATACAAATTAAAGAAGGAATAACCCATTCTTTGCTTACCATATTAGTACAAAAGTTTAAAAAACAATAACATTCAGAGTCTATGAGGATAAGGCAACCCCACACTTTGCTCTTTTCAGTATGAGTTGCTGCAAATTGGAGAAAATGATCTAGAGATATGTATTAAAATGTAAATATGCATACTTTTGAATGAACATACCACTTTGAGAACTCTCTCCTGTTTTATTAAAAATACATGTATCTGAGATGTGTGGAAATGTTTGCTACAACACTGTCATAGTAAAACACTAGGAAGAAACTGCCTACAATAATGGATAATCACTAAAAAAAATCAACTGTTTTAAAAAGTATGGATTAGATGTTAATGTTAGTAGTGAATAGATGTCCTTTAATGATAAAAAATCAGAAGATAATATCTAGAACATAGCCCCGTTTCTTTAAAACGAAATAACAATAACAAAAAAATTATTCATGCATGTTTATTTGTATGTTTTTATAAACTTGGCAATTTTAATACCCATTACCTCAAGGTAGTGGCAGCATTAAAAGTGATTTAAAGGGAAATTAAGTCTCCATAATCTGTATTAGTCTCCTCAGAAATCACTCCACACAAACAGAAAAGAAGCAGGAAGAACGTTTTCTATTTATTTCTCATTCCCACACCCCATCAATTCACAATGCCTAAACAGTCTTACACGGAAATTCTGAAGTTGTCATAATTTCAGAAAAGGGAAATGAAAGTATTTTTCATATAATAAAAGGTCTAGAAAGTGCCTTTTGATTCAAGTTTTTCAAAATTTAAAAGTTCTCTTCACTACTTTGTATTTAAAATAAAATTCTAGAACACTTTAGGTATTTAGTGATGTAGATTTGGAGGGTTTTATTCAGAGAAGAAACTAGTATAATTATAAAAATAATAAAAATATTCTCTTTCCATCAGTTTGTTCAGTTTATATTTCTTTATTATTTTCTGGCACTTTTGTCTCAAAACTCTTCCCAAGGCCTAACAGGACATTGTCAGCTCTGTCAGGACTAAAAAGGGGCACAGTATATCTTCAACTCATTCCCTAGTCACCGCTTTCTTTTTACCCCTTCATAGCTTATCTTCTAGCATTGGCCTCCATCTCCTCATTCCATTCTTTTTTTCGTATAAAGATTCTGGCCATAAATATAATGACAAATAGGAGATTTTTTAGAATTAGTTTCCCAGGGGTTATGGCAAACTTGCACAAGCTGTTGGTCTTTCATTCCCATGACCATTTTTCCTCATACTCAAAATTATCTACCATGAAATAATGATTTCTGTGAGAGTATAGGTAATTTAGGCTTCAAATCTCACACAGTAGTAAACTTACACACAACAGTAGCTGGTGCATACTTCCATTCTATCAATATGTACCATCATGTGTGCTTATGTGACAACATTCCTGTAAGTCTAAGCTTCCAGAAGACAGGGACTGTGTCTTTTATTTCATTATGTCCAGTATCTAAGTGTTTGATACAGTAAGTGTTAGTAATTTTTCATTGAATGAATGAAAGTGCAAATAACTGGATCTCTTTTAAGTCAAAGAATATAAAGTTATCAACCTTGCAAATTCTAGTTTATCTCGTGATACCAACTCAAAAACTATAATGATAATCAGGTAAGGTAACTGAAGTGAAAATAATTCATTAACTGTCAAGTATTATGGCGGTGAAGACTCCATTGTGGGGGTTGCTGAAATAGGCCAGCTCTTTTAAAAATATGAGTCTGAAAAAACATTATTCATTAAGTCTTACAAGTCCACCATGGGGATAGATCCAGAGCCTCAGAAATATAAATTTGAGAGTTCTCACGTTCAATTACACAATGCTAAAATATAGAGCTTGGTGAATTCACTTTAAGTTTATAAACTTTCACAAGTTTAGTTTTGAATTGACTGGGCTTGAGTTTTCTCTTGTTCCTTTGTGTTGCTTTTGTATCATTGTATTCAGACATTTGGAATACATTTCCAGCAGACCTCAAAAATATTGAAAACCAAATACTTCAGAGGAATTTATATAAATAATCAGTAGCTTAAATATTACATAAAAATACATATATAGCATGTATTAGGTTGTTTTTTCTAACTTCAGTAACTACCAATTTCTGAAAAACTTTCTACCAGGGATAGAAATAAGGAGAGCTGTGTGTGCTAAGACCACTGATGAGGCCATGGATGGGTCTCTAAATTTACATAGTTTCCAGATTCTTCCTTTCCTTTGCTGTAGTTCATTTTTTCTAAATTTCAAGGAAGTAAATTTCTAAGATCACTTCCTTATCTAAAATCGTAATATTTAATATAATTCTATTGCTTTCCAATTATAATTCTACTTCAGAATGGGGGGGGAAACAGCCTGAATTCTGCTTTCTTGTTTGGACAAGGTAGTTCATATGAGCTGTTCTTAAGAAACATTCGTATGATGGTCTTCACACGCACAAAATTCTGATTATCGAAATCAGTCAATTCACTTGATACATTAATCAAACTGAGACTTCCTGAGCTTTCACTTGATCTTGTTCAAACAACTGCTAAAAAGTCTTGAGGAAATCGCTTGCTGTTTACATGGCTTTCCCCTTCATCAGCTTTACTTTTCCGTCTGAAAATCAAACCCTTTTAGGTTTGTTCTGCTATAATATTCTGGAATAAGATTCACCCTGAAATAGGAGTTTTTGGGGGGGGGGGTTTGTACCGGAGATCGAACTCGGGTCTTTATGCATGCAGGGCAGGCGGCTGGCGGAACCACTGAGCTAAATCCCCTACTGCGAACTAGGAGAATGTGAGGAGAAATGAGCTTCTGTTTTCAGCATCCCGTTTCTGAGCAAGGGATCTCCCACCACCTGCTGCTTCCTAGACTCCAAAACTCCTGCCCCAGCCAGCTTTCCTGGGAAGATAGCAGAAAACTAGGAGGGAGGGGAAGAAGGTTGGGGAGAACAAGAGGCGGGGAGTGAGGCACGGAAGGCAGGAGGAGGCGTGGCCGGCTTGGGGCCTTGCAGGATAAATACGGAGAACTGGGTGCGGGGAGCAGAGAACTCGGAGGATCGCCGGAGCAGAGCAGCACCGAGGACAGCTCCCGTCTTCGTCCGCCTCGGCCCAGGCGCTCCGCACCGACACACACTCGCACCCTCGCACCCGCAGACACACGCCTCGCTGTACAATGGCAGAATCCCACCTTCAGTCATCCCTGATCACAGCCAAACAGTTTTTCGAGATCTGGCTTCATTTCGACTCTGACGGTGACTATCTTGTTTTTAACTGTTTCAAAACCCCATTCCCCTTTCCTCTTTTTGACCTCCCTGAGCCACCTGACCCCACTGGGATCTTTTTCTGTTCTTTACCTCTTCCCCTGCTCTGCCTAACCGCATCCCCCGACTGGCTGCCCAGCCTTCAACCTGAAAGTTTACATTGCTTGCATGTAATCCCCCGTACACTTGCGTCTTTCTAGGAACGATAATGATAGGACGGAGAGAGTAGGGATTGGGGAACCCTGCTCCCCAAAAGTTTTTGTGGCTGTGATCAGCATCCCAACCATTTCCTTTGTCCTCCATGCCGCTAAAGTTTGACACCTTGGCAGGGGATCGCTGCCGTAGCTCTACCTTCACTACTTAATCTATGCGGAGCCCCCGAGAGAGCTTCTCGGGTTGCCAGAAAGGTAACTCTGGTGGAAAGGGAGCGGAGAAGAAACTCGGAATGAGATATCTGACACCTGGGTGCCTTTGTCTTTGCAGGAAGTGGTTACCTGGAAGGAAAGGAGCTGCAGAACTTGATCCAGGAGCTGCTGCAGGCGCGAAAGAAGGCTGGATTGGTAGGTTCAAGTCTCTGAAGAGTGAAAAAAAAGAACTTCAGCCTTAAAACATAAACATGCATATGTTTTCATAAAGATCCAGCGGGGCCAAGGGCTTTTGTAGGGAATGCAAACGTTTATTAACTGAGCAAGGTGAAAAAGAACACCTTTCATCTTCCCAAACTGCATAATGAGAAAAAGAGGATGGTGGGAGGAAGGGGGGGGGGTGAGAGAGAGATTGAAAATATGAGGTTTTCTAAAGAGGAAACCTTTACAGTCTTAAATCAGAGTTTTAAACTAGATAGATAGATAGATAGATAGATAGATAGATAGATATAGAATGATAGATAATATGTACTTGCTTTAATAGGTCTTGAAAGTGTGGATAGGCAAAGGCCTTAGCAGATCATCACCTCTACCACTTGGGTTTGGTTAGGTAATCTTTAACTTCTCTTTTACACCCATGAGAAAGAAGGGGGTAGAAATACATTTCTGCCCCTTGGTGGTCAGAAAACAGATCTGCAGATTAGGAACCTCATTCTACTGCCAATTTTTGCTGTGGTGCTGAGGTAGTTAGGGAGATGAAAAAGCATCCTGCCTTGACCCTACTCACTGATGATAGTTGGCCAATTTATAACCTAATAGTGAGCAAGAATTTGGCAAGAAAGGCTTTCATTTCTGTAGGAGGGGAAACCCCAAAAGTTAGAAAAGTAAGACATTTTAAGAATTCTATATATTGTAAAAAAAAAAAAAAAAAAAACCTAACAAATATTCTAATGGGAAACAATTGATGATATTTTGACAATAAGCTGTTTGTGGTTTAAGCTATTAGTAATTAAGCATATGACAATTTTTATTGTTGCTTTAAGAAAAGATGTTGTCAGGCTGCAAATGAAAGGTCAACTTTTAAGCATATGTGATGAATAAGTAGAGGAGAATGTGTTAGGAATTTTACCAAGTCTATTGAGGTTTATGTAAGTCTGTCTTTCAGGAGGAAATATTGAGTTTGAGCTGGCTAGATTTAAAGGTCTTTGGCTTTTTGAACTATAATTAGAAAGAAATTTTTACATTATGAATTAAATTCATATCATCTAGGTATATTATATAGCAGATGACCACTGCTAGTATTGAGTAATATACATACCTATATACATATATATATATATACTTTACTAGTAGAATTACTTTTTGCTCTATCTACATTGAAAATTACATACTACACATCTCTGTACAACATATTCAAAAGAATCCCAGAGGTCTCTAGACTCTAATTGTATTAAAATCCATTACAGAACTTATCAGTTGCTGAAATCATTGGTCAAATTCATTTTAAAACAAATCATGCTCTAGGGATTGTTTTACCCTAGTTTAATTTAATATAAATCTAAAAATATAACAGAATAAAATCAAATAAAATTTCTTATATGCTCTCCATCTTCCTCCCACCCTACACATTACTGTGTAAAAAATTTATGCAATACTATCATTATAGTTCTATGGATCTTTAGCTCATAAAGCAAAAGAAATTCTCTTCCTCATTTAAAAATATATATTTAAATTTTTGGTTGGAAAGTCTTATGGAAGATGCTTTCAGCAACCAGATGATTATATTCTGATTTTTCCAGAAGTAATTTTAATGTTGACATTTACTTTTATCATGGGATTCAAATATTAATGAGTTCTATATATTTTTCAGATTTTTTTCTGCTCTCATTTTAATATTTGTACCTTTATGTAAATAATGTGTTCATATTGGAGTTTTAATGAGTTTATAGTTTAATTATTTCTTCTACTGCAACCTCCAACTTTGAACTATTTGAAGCTCCAATTATTATATGAAATTCAATAATACTCAACTTGAACACAGGTATAAGATTGTATCAAGTTGCTCAATACCTTCATACTTGAGTATTTTCTGGGTTGTACGGATAGGCTTTGAATAGTTAAAAATCTAAATCAAGATCTAGATTAAGAGCTTCATATATTAGACACATGTTTCATAATACTATCCAGACCATTGCAATTAGCCTACTTTTACATATTCTCTGTTTTTTAAAATATGAAGATTAATCTTGTAAACCAGGCTTCTTTTCATTTCTTGCCACAGTATAACATTTCATTGCATTAAAAGAAACACTGGTTTGACATGACATATTACTAATGTCAAATTTCAAAAATTTCACAAAGTGAATGTAACATCAATGAACTATGACACCCCAATATGCTTCTGAAACCACTACCATTTTACACTAAGCGTAATGTTTTATCTTTAAATTTGCATTGATTTGTGTCAATCTTTGATGATGACTATGTCTCAAACTACAATTGCCACCCAGAAATTTCAGACTAAATATCAAGTCTGTTAGTTAAACTAGTCATATTATGCAGTTTTAATATTTAAGACTCAATGCTTTGTTTTTTGTTTACATAAAGATATGTATAAAAAGTAAAGGGACTCATATTCCCAATGTTGCCATGGAGTTCACACTTTTATTTTCTCATAATTGTTCCTGTATTAAAATTTAATAAATGCAAATTGCAATCTGTTCACAGAAGACTTCTTTTAAGACCACAATATAATTAAATTGCTTTATTACTATTTACCACATTATTTCAACTAGAAAGATTTACATTAATTTCAAAAGGATTTTATAAATACTACTCATAGTAATATTTAGCCTCAACATAGCCGTTAAATTATAAAAATCTACCTATCCCTAGAGCAAACACGTGCTAGATAACTACCATCTTTTTAGTTATGATGAAAATGGAGACCTTAATTTACATTCCCAAGGACATAGAATAGGATATTAGTAAGGGCTGTCCTATTTTAAAATGGCATCGGTTAATGCAACAGAGCTATTTTAAATAGGCTCTGTTTAAGACTCAAAGGTAAAAAATTTAACTTCCTGAATACCAGCTCTATGTTCAGATCACTAGTTTATAGTTAATATCTCTCTAATCTGTCAATATGTAAAGAGATTAAAAAGTAATATAACATATTGAGAAAAACAAGCCAAATGAGAAGATAGCATTCACTGTGTCACTCCTAAACATGCTTTATTGTACTAAAATATATGGGAGAGATAATATCATACTGGAAAAAGTTAATACAAGGCAACACTGGGATACTGCTTCCTATGGTACTGTTGGAAGCAAAGGTCATAAGCATAATATCAGTGGTCTAAACTAAAGTCATCAATATTGTGTGTGTGTCTGTCAGTGAAAGCACAAATTGGTCAAGTCACTTTTCATTGCATATTTTTCCCAAGTCTTTCATTTTTAAATTTACTTAATCAATGAATGCCTATTTTGTGCTGGAAATATTCCTTGCTTACAAAGTATGTTACTCTTCAACATTTACTTTCTTTGCTTGTCCAAACCAAAAATACATTTTACTAATTTCCATAGATAAACATTGTGTTGGGATAAGAAAAATGTTACGGGACAAGATAATATAACAATATAATACAACCTTTAATGAAAGTAATGTTTAAAGTATATTAACAGCCATCAGTATATTTAAATTCACTAATGGTAATGAATTAAATAATTTTGACTATTTTCAACTGGTAGCATAATCTGAAAACTAATAATAGACAATAAATCATAATGATTGATTCCAAAAGAATAAGCATAATCATAAATCTTTCTTTTGATACTAATAAATACTCTATTATTTATGACTTTAATTTCATGATAGTAGCTCATCATGTATAATTCTAACGGTTTCAATTTTGGCTCCTCTTTGTAGTAATTTATTAACACCGTCACAAGTATAATTGGGTATTTTTTTTTTACAAACTTCTTACCTGCTTTTATATAATTTTAGGAGTTATCAACTGAGATGAAAACTTTTGTGGATCAGTATGGGCAGAGAGAAGATGGAAAAATAGGAATTGTAGAGGTAAGGAAATTATGCATTTTTCTGATTTAATAAATGAGCTTCATTTTTGAAGTTGTGTCCAAGTCAAACATGATAGGGCACGACTCATACAGAGAATTATCTTCCATTCAGAAATATAAAATTTAAAAATTTAGAAATAAAACTGATGCTAAGAGCTGGCCAAATCCAGAGCCTAAACAATGTATTACAAAACAGACTCTAGAGAAATGAAATAGTCAATCTCTGGCCACATAGCTGTTTGCTCGCATCAGTTCAGTCATATCTGGGTGAGTGTCCATCACATTATACTATTCACTTTCCCTTCAATACAGTGTCAAGTACCCAATTCTTTATTATTATTTTACAGTGTAGACTTTTCTTTTGAAATTTAAAATTAAATATTTGCAGTTCCTATTACAATGTCAGTGCAAAAAATCTTCATTCTAACTCTAAAATCTTATTTTAAATTGACATGCACCCCTAATAAAAACATAAGAACTTGCTTAACTAAAGTGAGTGAATATTTTATGATCTACGATAGGTACCTATTTCCTTCAGGTCTCTACAAATTAAAACCATGGGTGTTAAATCTTATCTTGTGACAATAACTTTTCCTGTTGAGGACAGTTTGTTTTATCTGTGATTTAAGGAAGCAAAACTTTAATTATGTAACCATTCTGAATTCTCAGATTTGTGAAAGAGCTGTTGCTTCCCTTTTTCCTGCTTTTCCAAACTCTGATAGTATCTCAGATTCTGCCCTTATCTCTGCAACCTATTAGAGAAATTTAATGGGAATTTTTCCCCAGAAAAATTAATAACATCATATTTTAAAATATGCTAAATCACAAACATAATTATGTTCTTCATATAATGTTCTCAGTGTACTGAAGTATGAAGTATTCTGACTCTCAACAACTTATACCTTTGATTCAGAGAACTAACCTGGTTTTCAAATAATTGATCTTATTAGGACACTTGGGATATTGGTGTGAAATACCTTATCTTCAAACAGCTACCCCACATAGAGTTACAGGAGGACATGCTATTATTATCTTTATACTTACAATTTCTCTCTGGAGTATACATTTTGCTCTTTGCCTATGTGTAACTCATTGCTATATAAATAGATAATAGTAATGGGACTTACATATTGACATAGAAGCCAGCTAATCAAGATATGAAATCATCAAGAATAATAAAATCAATTTTAAATGAACAAAAATGATGTGAGATAAATCTAATTATTCAAAACTAGTTTGAAAATCTGACACCAGTGAAATTCTAGGTGAACTATTTCAAAATTCGTACTTTCTAATTCTAGTAGAGGAAAGACTGTTATCTTGTTTTTAACATATGTCCCCTTGAAGAACTCCAGTGAGCCCAGCTATTTATTCTGTTTCATTTCTTCAGTGTATAGTAAAAACACAGACCATATTTGCATACATTTTACACTTTTAAAAGGACAAGATGGATGAACATACTCTGAATCCAGCTTTTACTACATATGACACAGTTTAATCTTATATGACTTATTATTTGAGGTTTAATGAGAATGAGAGGCTAGGTGTCACTTCACAGATGATATCTTGGAGGTTCAATGAAAGATGTTTATTTCCTTACAAGTTTAAGGTGCTTGTTACAAGGAAGAGAAGATTTTCTGTGAGAGGAAAAATGAATATAGTTAATAGAAGAGGCTAAAGAAAGTAATGTAGGCTGAAATGAAGAACTGAGAAACTTTTAGAGAAACAAGAATAAGAGTTTACATGTGTGTGACATTATATAATTTATAAAGTGTTTTCAAATAAGTTATACCTTTTGATTCCCATAACAACAAAATAAAGTAAGTCTAAATATGAAATGAGGGTCTACCCTATAGTTAAGGAACCTGAAACTTCAATAGAATTTGCCTAAGATCAAAGAAAGAGTAAGAAACAAATGTGTAACTGTTAGGTCTTGGATATAGTCCCCTAAACTACTGTGTCTATGTTTTGTTTTGTTTTTGGTACCAGGGATCAAACTTGGGTCCTTCTGCTTGCGAGGCAGGCAGCAGAACCACTGAGCTAAATCCCCGGCCCCCTCTATTTTTTTAATAATAGAAAATCTGCATGTTTTCTCCATTAAAAAGTAAGACTTTCAAGCTTCAGCTATTTGGTTACTTATGGCAAAGCTTTAAGGTTAGCTGGGTTAGCTAGAGATGAAAAAAGTGCAGATGGTTCTACATTCACAATGGGGTTACATTTTGATAAACCCATTATAAGTTGACAAACATTGCACGTAGAATATGCATTAGTGCACTTAACCTACCTACCGAACATCACAATTCAGCAACACAGTACTCTGTAGACCTTTGGTGACTGCTTGGCTCTCGGGGAGCTGTGGGTCACTGTCACTGCCCAGTGTCACAAGAGAATACCCTACTATACATTACTAGCCCAGGAAAAGATCAAAATTCAAACCACAATTTCTATTTAATGTGTACTGTTTTTATATCATCATAAAGTTAAAAAAAATCTTAAGTTGAACCACCCTAAACTAGGCACCTTCTATATCAAGAAATTATTTGGGCAAAGAATTTAAAGCATGATTTAGAAAGAACTTTTCAGATCAGTATAAGCAGGAAGAGTTTGAAGAGAGAGAAGTGAGACAAGTGAGAACTGACAACAGGTTTTAATGTTGTGAGATATGGAACTTTTTGCAGAATGGGACCTTTGAGAAGAACTAGCCAAAATTCCTCATTTTAAGGATAAAGAAACTGAGGCCCAGAAAGGTTGAACTGTATGATTTTTTGTTATTTTTCTTTGTTTGGTACCAGGGATCAAACTCTGGTCCTTGTGCTTGCACAGTAGGCAGTGAAACCACTGAGCTAAATCCCTGGCCTTTGAGATCCCACCAGAAGGGAGTGACAGAAGCTGTTTGCAGACCTAGATTTGATTCTGATTCAGGAACTCTCTTTTTTTTTTTTTTTTTTTTTTAATAAACCTGATTATCAGCCAAAATGTAGGAGGAAAGGGCCTGGGGCAGGGGCAGGGGGTGTTCACTGAAGAGAATTAGAGAATGAGAGAACATGGAGAAGATTGCTGTAGTGTTTCATATGCAAACGATTCGGTCTAGTGTGGTTAAGCAGGAGTTAAGAAAAAAGGGGACCTGGGCCAGGGATTTATCTCAGTGGTTCTGGTGCCTGCCTTGCAAATGCAAGGTCCCAAGTTTGATCCCTGGTACAAAAAAAACAAAAAACAAAAAAAAACCACGAAGTAAAAAGGAGACCTGAAAAAATCACTGGAAAAAAAAAAAGTTACAATAACATGTAGAAAATGAAGAAGAGGAAAGTACAGAATGCCTGAACTATAATGTACCCTTTGGTGTCACCAGAAAGTTGTATTAAATAAAGTTCATCCTTTCTTTATCCAACTTGACATTGATATTACTTAGAAATCCTACAAATAAGGGACACAAATCATAGCCAGCAATAAAGAAAAACAAAACCCTAAGCTTTCTAAAAATTATAATAATCTCCCCCCGCCCATTAAGTACAATACAATGCTGGCGTTCAAAGGGAAAATAAGTTGAATTTGCTTATATGTTGTGCCCACTAGATAGTTATACTCATGGACTTGAAATCTAATTAAAGCAAACTTAATGTCCATGCAGTAGTCTGCTTCCCTTTGTAACTGGTTACATCGATTTAAAAGACCTGAAAATGCCTTGATTGATTTTTAAAGTTCTGATGTGATGAAGTTGACTGACATTTTCCAACAACATGCATTTGCTACCTAGAAGCATACAAAAAGGAGAGTAATGTGCAGATATGATTTCTTCTGAACTTAGTGATTTTATGCCTTTAAATAGACTTAAAAATTCGTGCAAATACAGTTCGGTAATAACAAGATTATTAATGTGAACTCAAAACAGGAGCATTGAAACTCTGAGATAATTTAACAAATAACGTGGCAGTCAAAAATGTTCTACATTTATGTAGACTAATAGCTCTATTCAAAGAAGTCCAGTTAAAATAATTAAATAGGAAGACTGCATGATTTATCGGGGAATGGAATTTTCTTCTCTAGGACTCATATGAAGTACAGATTATTTCCTTTAGCCGGATGTCAAATTTATAAGATTTTCTGGATCCCTTGGACAATGTGTAGGAAACTGTCATCCTCTCTGCTCTTAATGTTTCTATCTGTCCAGGTCAGTGCATCCACTGAAAAAATAGATCCAAAAGCTATTTTAATCCTAAAACTGTAACAGCCCTCCCAGGGAAGCAGCCATTGCTCTAGCCATTTCCTTTTTTATTCCACAATGGAACTTGAGCATGTGAGGTTAGCCAGGCTGGGTGTAACTTTTCATTACAAATTATTTGTCTGCCTTAGAATTTGAGAAAATGAGTGACAATAAAACCTCATTTTAAAATCTGCTCTACATAGATTTTCTAAGATTTATTAGAGAAACTTTTGATTGAGGATTTTAAAGGAGAGTGATGAAGGTAAGGGTCAAGGATCTCAAAAGTGAAGAAAGTCAGACTGATTTTTAATCTAGCTACAAGGTAAATGAAAGCAGGCTGTTTATGTTCTCTGAGCCTCTATTTCCTCAGCTGTAAACAGGGATGACTATTACCAACTTCATATGGTTTTTATGAGTGTTGACATCAAATGAGCTAATACTTGGCAAACAAATATCCTGACATACTATAAAAACTCAAATAAATGTATTTGTTATTATTATTAAACATAAAAATAACTTACTGGAAAATTTACTTCATTCTGTGTTCCAAGCCTTTTCTACCCACTTCTTACATGGTTAGTCAAATTCAAATTATTAAATTCAAATAGCTTTAAATTTATGAGGCGATTATTTGCCTTCTACATTTCCTGGACTCAATTCTCATTGGCTAGGAAAAATGTTCCTCTAGTTCCCAAATCAAAGAGTGAATGATTGGCTAATAGGTGCTGGAAGAGGCAAACATACACCACCATTGTGGTTAAAAATTAGGAATTGGGGCCGGAGATTTAGCTCAGTGGTTCTCGCACCTGCCTTGCAAGCGCAAGGTCCTGAGTTCGATCCCCTGCACCAAAAAAAAAGTTAGGAACTGCACTTCAAGTGTACTTTAAAGCATTTCTCTCTGTCATTTATATCTCTAATGAAGTTACTTTTGTGTACACTCTTCTCACACCTAGTTTTTAGCTTTATCACTGTATCTATCTCCTGCTTTTTACCAGTTAAAAGAATGGTTTAAATCATCTGTCTTCCTGTCAGTTTCTTATTGGTAGTGGCTGTAAATCTGCGGCCACCAGCATGCTGGCCTGGTAATCAGCAACCATATGAGGCACAGTAAAGAACTTCATTCAACTTCAAAATAAGACAAGAGCTATTTTATATGCTATTTTAAGAGAGATGGAGGGAGAAACCCTGTTGAGGTGGAGTTCCATGGAAAGCAGATCTGAGTGGCAGCATAGCACTTAGGAGGATTATTAGAGTCACTTCCTGTGGAAGGGGAGTGAAGAGAATAGGATTTGGAAAAAGAAGATGCTAGGCTGGCCTTTCAGAGATTTTTCAGATTTTTCATGGGCCTCTATATTCCCATGTGGATTAGTCACAGGCTGTAGCTCCACTGGAAACACAGCTATCTTCAACCCATACAATCCCTCAACTGAGGCCTCTGGCAAACTGAGGCCTCAGCAACACTCTCAGAATCTGAAGAGAACTCTGAGTACCATATTACAGTGTCCACTCCAACTATTAACCACAGCCCAGTAAGAAGTTATCTGAATTATATCCAATGGAGCTTTACTGTCATTTATTTACAGTCTATGGTGACTCTAGACAAATAGTCAATTTTTTCATTCATTTCAGTACAACAAAATATGTACTGAAATGTGTGCAGTTACTGGGCAAATAAGTAAGTAAAACACAGGCTTTATCCTCAAGGAGATAGGCAAGTAGAAAGAAAATTTGCTTCTTCATTCTCAACCAATTCTCATTAAGTGAAGATCTAAGGGATTCTATTTGCAGGCACAGCTATCTGCTTTCCACTCACCTCCTTGATATTCTGTACTCTCTTGAAACCTATACAATTTTGGCAGTTCATAAAAGGGAATTCACAAGAAATTATCAAAAATCTTGGAACCACAGTATTTGGTATTTCTCTGGATGGTAGTGACTGAGATAAAGTAGCTCCACTTAACATCGTCTATAAGGGACCATTGGCATGTTGGAGACATGGTCATAGTTCTACAGCCGGAGAATGACCATACCGAGATTGCAAAGTGATTGATATGCATCGACAGTAGGACCAAAAGACAACCCAGGACCACCACACTGTGAAATACATCTTAAAACAGGATTTCTTCATATTCACTATAGCTATACCCTATTCATCCATGTTCATTGCTTTCCTTTAATGACTAGTTTTCTTATAATAATATTTTATAAGTTTAAGACCCATTTCTAATGTTTGTAAAATAGGATAGTGTATGTGTTGAATATAATAAGAACAGTTCGATGAAACTAAATAGAACAAATATATTGCTTATAGATGCAATCAATATTTTTAATAATTAAAAGTAATACCAAAACAGCATAGGCAAAGAAATATGCATTTACACTAGACATGAAGAACAATTTGACCCACTTTATATTTGACATTCTAGGACCTCTGAACTGCACGAGAGTTACACAAACTTCGATTTATGAATTAATGACAGTTAAATTTCCCTAATTTTACATTTAGTCATTGCTGACTACTTTATTATTTTTTGTGTTTTTATATATTTGGTGTATTTGGACAAGTATAATTTTTAAAGAAAAAATATTCTTTTTGTTCAGGGCAACATATATATTAATTATATAAATTCAAGCAATATAGAAAATTACAGCGATGATAATAAAAATACTCATTATCATGTTAAGTCATGCTAAGAAGGATTTTTAATGAAGAAAAATTATTCACCAATCCACAAGCATGTATTTTCACGGGTGGTTGATCTGAGGAGGCAGATTGGAATAGATGGCCTGGGACAGTGGTGACGAAGCTATGGCACTTGGGCTGCAGTGGGCATACAGAGCCCTCTCTGTCTGCACAGAAGCCAAGGTGCCTCAGCAGCCAAGCATCAGATATTCAAGTGTTGGCACTTTGTGATAAATAAATGGGTTTGGGGTTACAGTTTGGGCACTCAGTCTCTAAAAGATTCACCATCACTGGCCTGGAATAAGTCCACTAAACTTAAAAAGTTACATACCAATAAATAAAGAAACTGAGCTTCTTGGAGGCTGAGTCAGGAGGATTAGCAGTTTAAGGCCAGCCTTGGCACTTTAATGAGGCCCTACCTCAAAATAAAAAGTAAGCTCAGGGATTTAGCTCAGTGGCACCACACCTGCCTGGCAAGTGCAAGGTCCTGAACTCTATTCCTGCTACAAAAAAAATAAAATAAATGAATAAAAAGCTCTGGGGATGTAGCTCAGTGGGAGAGTGCTTGCCTAGCAGCTAGAAGGCCCTGGGTTTAATCCCTTGTACCACTAAGGAAGGAAGGAAGAGTTGGTATTGGTTACTTCCTGTCTTCCAATGAACACTTATGTTCATCACAACCATGAAATAACATGGCCAGACATCCAGCATCACACAGAACCCTTGAAAACGTACACTTACCATCTAGCTTGTTGGTCAGTTTGTTCCTCAAAATGTCTGCCTCTGACATATTTCTTCCCCCTTTGAGACATAAGTTTCTTATTTTCTTCCCTTTTGGGTCTCTCCCCTTTAACTGTATTATTCTTTCTTCCCTCTGTACCTCTTGGAAGTCTTAAAAGAAGTTTGTTTAAAACACCCTCAGGAAAGTATTATTACAGGCTAGTGAGGGCTGTATAAGACTTCAGGGGCATAATGGAGTCTCCTTCCTCTGCAGGCCTCTCTGTGCCCACCCCACCCCTGCCACTCCCACTCCACCTACCCTTCCCCTTGGCTTTGGTGAAGACATACAGACTCTTGGGCTTGACTTATATCTGCCTACCTTAATAATAAAAATCATTTGTGTCTACTTTCCACTAGCAGCCCACTTACAAGGAAAAAGGGGGACTTTATAAGGAAGATGGTATTTTCAGTGAGTGGAAACCTAGGCCATGTCCAGACTATCTTGTCATAAATAAAAGTCACCAACAAATGCATTTTTTGAATTCCAAGACTGAAGAAGCAACCAGTCGATTCTATTGCTTCAAGAAGATTGTTGCTTACTTAATTTACTAATAATTATCAAATTAAAGTGATTTTCAAAATCAGCCAATCACCAGATTAAATTATTCAATCTTTGAGCATCCTTGACTGACAAATTTGAATTTTGAATTAAATTGTTTCTGAGGTATAGAAGTTTTGATTCAAGAATTCAAATAAATCAAAAATCACAAAAGAGGCCAAAATTTAATAAGAGATCTAGATCTCACACACACACACTGTATTGATATAAGTGGGTTTATGAATGAAAAGTTGGTTATATTTTTTAAATTACTGATAATAATCTATTTCCACCTTTTGGATATATTATCATCTACCCATACTATTGACCTTTACTTCAAATGAGATGTTTTCTGACTGGATCATACTAAACATCCTAATAAAATGTTTGACCCTTTCCCTTAGTCTCATCCCCATGTGTAAATCCTATAATCTCAACAGCTTTGAAGTGATATTTTAAAGTCTCAAAACAAGATAAAGAACATATTACATAGATATAAGGAAAATGAGATTGCTTGCACAGAAGGTAAAATGATACGTTTAAAGTTAAATTTTAAGTTTTTAATAGACCTAAAAGGATGAAAGTTTTTTTTAAAAGAAAAGGTATGTTATCCTTTCCTATAATTTTGTGGAAATTTTAGAACTTACACTGAGTTTGAAGTTAATCTAGACTGTGGGTTCTCAGCCTAAATTCCAGGGATGAGGGTCTATATATCTGTGTTTCAGGGAATTCCTCCACTTCTGGAAAGTTGAAGACATACAGTGTGTAGAGGCTCATTTTTTAATAGTGAAGACATTGTGATTCCAACAGAAGTTGATTTGAACCCAGTACATTTAAGAGGCATTGATTTTGCCTTCAGCTCCTTATTTTAGTGATGAGGATACTGAGGTCCAGAAATGGCTGAGGGAGTTGCTGGGGACCACAGTTCATTAGTAACTGAACCAGAAATAGAGCTCACATCTGCTGTGAGGCCATCAATCCAACTTCCTCCTCCTCTGCATGCAATAGATAGATTATATTAGTCTTAAAATGGGATCTGGTGCTCTTTTTTTCTTCCAAAAAAAGTACTGAAGTTATGAAATGAGACCTAAGAGGAAATGTCATAAAGTCATGCAGTGAAGAACAAAAATTAACCCAAGCCCTAGATTCCAGCGGTGGATGTCTTCTTAGCAGAAAACAACAATTTGAGAACTAACTTTGCGATTACTGTTCAGTTTCCCAGTGTCCATTGGGAATTGTCTTTCTGATTCTCTTTTTACTGTTTTGCAGTTTTCTTTGGTTTGTCTTCCCTTGCATCTCATTGTAGGTGCTTTGAACCTAGGAATGCATTTTTTTTCTTTCCTTTTCTCTACATTCGTATTTCTCACTTTGTTTCACATAAAATTTGTGATCCTACTGTGTGCTGTTCTGTACGCCCTGAGAGTAACAAGACCTCTCAGGCATGGAATATATGAAGAGTTCCAGCAACCAGGGAGAATCTGCCTGTATGTAAAGCAAACAAGAATTGGTCCTGCTGCTGCATCTCACTGAGCTCAGAGAAAAGCACTCAGGGCCACAGGAGTATCGGAAAACACCACAACACCCCAGCAGAGCAAAGCACCAGGAAGGAAAAGTCAAGTGGTGTTTTTTCTCTCCTACTTTTCTGGGCAATAAAACTGCTCCTAGGGAACATGTTAGAGCAAAACTAAGCAGCATCTGATGGCAGAGACTTGCTTTCAACCACATTGTTTCTCTCTTTTTATCTTTTCCAGTTGGCTCATGTATTACCCACAGAAGAGAATTTTCTGCTGCTCTTCCGATGCCAGCAACTGAAGTCCTGTGAGGAATTCATGAAGGTAGAAGAAAGCTGTCTCTTTAGGCAATGCTGCAGAAATCAGAATTGCTGGCTTATTTTTAATTTGGTTTTTCTTATCCAAAATTTTTTACAGACATGGAGAAAATATGATACTGATCACAGTGGCTTCATAGAAACTGAAGAGCTTAAGGTAAGCAAATAAAAACTTACATTAAGTTTTTTCCTTTCCAATGCAATTATGAACTGCCAAGGGCTTCAGAGATTTTTTTAAAAACTTTCCACAAAAGAAACTAGTGTGGAGCAATGGCACATTTCACCCACTCTTCCATATCATTAATGAAATACTAGATCGAGAAAGAGACTTCAAGTTCTTTCTTGCAAATCTGTTCAGCAACATGAGAAATTAGCATTTTTGTGGTGTACATAAATTATTAAAAGCAGGTAGATGACAGAACTATACACAAGCTAAGTAAGTCACACTTTTCCACTGAAATTTGAAATTTGTTGTTATAAATTAAACACGTATGTAATAGACTTCATTTCCAAAAGAAAAACAAATTATGGGATTGTATGCCAGATACTTCACATACATTACCTTATTTAACCTTTGCATGAGTTCAATAAAATTAGTATTACATGATGACAAAAAGATAGAGAGGAGTTAAATGTTCCACCAAAGGCCACATAGAAATAAGACACAGGGTGCAATGTTTAAGCTCACACTTGTCCACCCCTAAAACCCATAAGGATGCCTTGCAACCCACAGCTTCTTGACACCAATAATATTTACAAAATCTAAAAATAATTAAATTTTTGATAAACTGTAACTTTGAAAATGACTTTATAAATTCATATCTCACATGGGTACTTCGGCAGTGGTGTGGGAGTGAGACATAAAGACAAACAGATCCAAAATTAAAGTTACCTTGGGGCAAATGTCTACATCAGTCTATCTAATGTTTTCCATCTTGAAAATGAGAGTGATGATACCTTCTTCTCCGATGTATTGGCAAACTGAAGTGAGATATATATATATGATATATTATATATCATATAATGCATGAATTCAGTTTACTAGCCTTTCAGAAATGTGTCTTTCCTCTCATTTCCTCAAATCTCAGTCTGAAATACACAATTTGCTCTTATAATTAAGTGAAAGGGAAGCAGCTATTATTTATTGAGGACCTGAATATGTACCTACTATATAGCAGACACACTACTATGTGCTTAAATTTTATTTTAACATTTAATCATCACAGAAAACTTGTAAGACAGTTATTATCACTTCCAATACATAAAAAGATTCAAGTTCAGAGGAACTGGATAATTTTTCAAAATTACACAGGTGCTTGGGAAAAGCACCTAAGTTTGGGCCCAGCATATCTAATAATGTTAATACTTTCTCCTACAGCCCACATACCTTCAAGCTTTGTTCATTGAGAGCTGCTTCTGCTGCTGAATATGAGTATCAAACTGTTTTCCTAATTGTGGCTCAACATGGTTTCAGGAATTCACATTTTTATAAATGGAACTGGGACATTTGTACAATTGCAAAATTGCTGAACTATATTCAACTGCAGCCTCTAGAAAATGTAAACATTTTTAGTGTGAAGTTACTGGCAACCATGTCTTTTACACACTTGCAGTTTGCAACTACAGCCTGTGAGGTGACAGTGGAGCTACTGTGTTTTTATTCTTTTAGGCCAAAAAATTCTTTTAAAATCCTCTCAGTTCAGAAAGAAACCCTTAGTTCATTTCCAAGACTGACCTCAAAACATTCTAAAAGTCTCCTTCTTTGTTCTAAATTTTATTCTCAGAAAGAGATTCTAAATAGAAGTCCTCCTCCCTGGGGAATTTTTGAAGATAACTTGGCATTCTTTTTTAATAGATCTTTCAAGAAAGCTAATTTTAAGATCCATAATAGAGTACAACATCTTTTGCTCTCAGACATGACTTTGAATCTTGGTGTCCCAAGGTTTCTCCTAGGCTATTTTTATGACCACCATTTTAGTCTCTGATGAGACTTTTTAACCCAATTAATCTCTGACAAAAGCCTTTGAAGTCTCAAAACTAAAATTCACCCCCACCACATAACTTTGAATTCTCCATACTTCAGTTTCAATTTGAAGCAGTATGTTTGAAGTGAAAATAAATTTATCAAATCAAGGAAATGGTCTCTTTCCTTGAGAAAAGTAAAATCAAATCAGTCCAGCAGAATTGGTACTTTTGGGAAGGAGATAAACCACTACCGAACCAAAGAAATCCAATGCTTCAATAACTGTGCAGTTTCCTTAAGTGCATTAATTCATTTTCTGAGAAAATAAAGTTGTGAATGAATAGCACTGGACAAAATGATAGACTTATGCTAAATACCCTGTCATTTATATGGCAAGCTTTGAAAAGCTTTCATTTCTCTGTTAAAAAAAAAAAAAGATAACTCGCTCCTTAGCTCCAACTGTCAAGTTAATAATCATCTTTTTTCACCCTTCCCACATTAATCTCTATTTCCAGTGTTATTCATATATCCTTCAAGGATTAGATGTGATCATCTATAGCCAACTGTTTGAATTTGTACAGTCAACTGAAGCATTTAACTAAGGATTCTTTGGATTGTGTCACAACTAGAAGCTAACCAACTGGCCCTCTGGAGAAACAGGCTTCATATTGTCTGTAAAATGATGTGTAAATACAGCACAGAAGAGCAGAAAAATGTAAAATTAGTTAGAGTTCCATCACACAATGCAGAGGTTTAGAGAAAGGCCCTTATATTTCTTACCGAAAAGTCACATGACTACTTGTGAAAACAGCTTTTGGTAGAAAAGCATCCATTGAATTGGCTGATTTTTACAGTTCGAATTCAGATTCCTACACAGCGTAAGATCCAGATCCTTCTTTAATTGAAATTGTAAAAGCATAAGATAGCTTGGACTACTACAGACTGTGTCTCAGTAAAAAGCAGATATTACATATGTCAAAAGAAGATGTAATACTGGAAAATCACAAGAACAACATGTTTTAGTCTTGTCCTTAAGGGCCTCTGTGGAAAGGACCTAGTCCTACCCTCCAAAAGAGGCTTTCTGTGCATTTCTGGTATGTTATGTTTCAAGGCGTCTGAAATGGAGGCAGACTGTCCATCTTGCTGAAATTTATCTGAGTGTTCTTTGTCTTAACAGAACTTTCTGAAGGACCTGCTAGAAAAAGCAAACAAGACTGTTGATGACACAAAGCTAGCCGAGTATACAGACCTAATGGTAAGACTGATCTTGAAAAGACTATGGCCAAGAGCTCATGAGATAGAACTATTTTCTTGCCAATTCTCAAGGCTACACAGGGTGAACTAAACCATGTGGGCACATAGCTATCATTTCACTTGAAAACTGAAATACTCAAGAATGCTCACACATCAGGCATTGGCTTTAAGGTTCAATTGATGAGCATTTCCTTTCCTGCAAAGCTACGTGATTTTTACCTCTCAAAAGATGACTTGTTTTCTTGTACAGCCCATGTATCTTAATTATATTATTAAGTTATATGCCTTATGACTATATATTACATAACATATGTAAATTATGTTATATCACCTCAAACTCATATAGAAGTTCTAAGTTCATTTTTATCACAGCTTAGTTTATCATAGACTTTTTTAGAGCTTAAAGAGAACTTCTAGCTACTTTAGTCATTAAAGCCACTTAAAATGGTTCTCTTTTCTTTTCAGTTTTTATTACTGTGGGGTATTATATTGGTGCTATGGGTGAGGAAATCCAAACGTACCCTGACCCTGATACTTTGGTAAATAGTGTATCCAAGCTCTATCATAGAATACAGATTATAGAGTCAGGAAAATGCCTTTACACACAGGCTCCTACTGTTTTACAAACAAATGAGCAAATAAATTAATGAGGTCCTAGACAAAATAAACCATTGTCCTTGAAGTTACTTTGTTCTGAATGGGTGAAGTTTGCTCATTTTAACTCCAGTAGATGCATAGACTTATATATGATCTAACTAACATTAAGGTACTGTGAATTCTTACCCATGATTCAAATGAATAACCCGTACAATATAGCTATATGTTATAAAAGCTGCTATGCTTCAGTAGATTGCTGAGGAAGTTAGACTTTTGGTTATCTTGAGAAACAATCTTTACAGAGTTCAATTATATTTAATGTAGCTGACCTTTACTTTCAGCCTCTTGGCCTACTTTGTTTGGAAAAACAAAAACAAAGCTCTAGAGTTTATTATTGGCTTATTCACCAAACAGTGATGTTTATTATAAAATGGGACTAATCATATTTTTAAAACAACCAAAAAGGTTTTTCATGTTATTCTTTAATTCCTTATTACATTTCCACTCACAATAGCATCAGCAAATAAATGGGAGACTTTCTTGCTATGTGTCATGATGGGCAGGTCTAAGTTCTGAAACATTCTTGTTTGCTTGGTTGCTTTTATGAGGGGGCAAATCGACAATAATCTACATTCATCAGTTTTCTATTCTGTTTTGATCTTGAGGGATGTCTATGAAGCAGCCTTTCAAAAACTACAGATGGGAGTTTCCCCTTGTTGAATTGGCCTGGCATATCTGATTAAATGCCATAAACCAGTTCAAATACAGGAAGCAAATTAATCAAGAACTAATTAAAATTTAAATATATAAGTGAGGAAATATTTCCCTATGGGCACTAAACTGTGATCTAGTTGTTCAGTGTCTTAGCAGACAATGTCATAATATTAGAATATATGATCAATGGATTTTAAAAAGCTGTTTCAGTATAGGATCCTGAAAAATCTGCTTCCTACAAAGAATTCTCAGAACAGCTAAGGCCACAGAGTGGCCTTCCTTTCCTACTTAGGAAGACCTCATTAAACCTATATTCAGTCTAACTTCAGCATATTCCTTTCCTTTAAGACAAAAATAATGCTACTTTTTTACATTTTTAGTATACATATTTCATATATTTTAATGTGTTTCATATATACTGCTTCTGTATCATTTAGCAATAGTTGCTTTTTAAAAGTATGACTGCTTCACAAATACGGGTACAAACATGTTTATAGTTGACACGTCTCAGTGTATGAGACATAACTACAGTGGAGAGCTAGGAGCTTTACTGAGTATCTAGCTCCTAATGGGAGATAAAACAATACAAAATTACTCAGAAATTCTATTCTCTAAGGACTTATTCATGTTATCTGTCTAGTGCTTTTGTTTGCACTGCTTTGTGCTCTAAAGAGGTAAATATTTATCTTCATGCCATCGTCTGGAGAAGTTCAGGAGTGTCATATCCTGGAGTCACCATCCCTCCCACATGTTGATACACATTCAAAATATTTGCAAGAAAAACGAGTTAAGGTATTCTAGAAGCCTTAGTTAAGGCCACTATTACTCTGCTTCAATGTTCCATATGGTCTGATGAACTTTGACAATCGGTACGTTACAAAATTGAAAGTATGCTTTGAAAGTTTTAAAACATGTCAGTTTCTAAAATTTCACTATATATATAAATACTTGATAACTTAAGTTGCTTGATAATTGAATGTTTTTCTTCGTTCATTAAATCATTCTGCAATAGCTAATATTTTGTTTTTGTTCTTGGAAACAAAAAAACAAAATTTTATCTTTTAGCTGAAACTGTTTGACTCAAACAATGATGGGAAGCTGGAACTGACTGAGATGGCCAGGTGAGTTAGGAACTTGCTAATATTATTAGAGTAAGCTGGTCCTCATTCAAAAACCAAATCTACTAACATATTTTTCTGTTCAAAGGTTACTACCAGTGCAAGAGAATTTTCTTCTTAAATTTCAGGTACTTGACTTTTCCTCCACTTTAAATATTTTCTTTGAAAACTCAGACTGTGGGACATTTGTGTAGAAAAATAAACTAAAGTGTACTAGTAGCATTTTAACTTTTGCTCTTTTCTTTGTCTCTTAGGGAATTAAAATGTGTGGGAAAGAATTCAATAAGGCTTTTGAGTTATATGATCAGGTAAAAGTTTGTTCTTTTTTCTTCTTTTATTTTTGTTATGGTAAAAGCACTTAGCATAAGATCTACCCTCTGAATTTTAAAGTGTAAGATACAATATTGTTCATTAGACAAACAATGTTGCACAGCAGATCGTTAAAACTTATTTATCTCTCATAATTGAAAAGTTATGCCCTTTTATTAGGAACTCAAACCCTTACAACAACCAATCTATTCTGTTTTGATGAGTTTGACTAATATGAATACATCATATAACTGGCATCATGCCTATTTACCCTTCAGTGACTGACTCATTTCATTTCGCAGAATGTTCTCAAGGTTCATTTATTTTGCCATATATGTCAACATTTCTTTCTTTTTTAGGGCTAAATAATATTCTATTATACACACATAGATAGATAGATAGGTAGATAGATAGTTGATAGATAATGAGCATTTAGGTGATTTCCACATCTTAGCTGTTGTGAATAACACAGCAATGATCATGTAGTGGTAATATCTCCTTGAGATCTTGATCTTTTGGATAAATACCCAGGACTTGGATTGCTGAATCATGACAGTTCTATTCTTAACTTTTTGACGTACCTTCATATTGTTTTCCATGGTAGATGCTTCATTTCGCATTCTCACTTATTGTACAAGGGTTCCTATATCTTCACATTCTCACTAGAACTGGTTTTCTTTTGCTTGCCATTCAAACAGGTACATGGTGGTGTCTCGTTGTGGTTTCAACTTACATTTCATTCGTTATCAGTGACATTAAGCATCTTTTCATGTAGTGGCTGACCATTTTTTTTGTTGTTGTTAAATTCTTTTATTGGTACA
>NW_004624744.1:1963824-1988784 GCF_000247695.1 Heterocephalus glaber
GGGGCAGAAGATGGGGAGTTGATCGAAGGAGTTTCAGACAGGACCAAAGTCTTTCAGATCCACTCCACAGCAGGGTGACTACAGTCTATAATGAAGTATTGTAGGGGTGGGGGATTCAAGCTCAGTGGTGCCACACCTACCTTGCAAGCACAAGGTCCTGAGTTTGATCCCCGGTACCAATAAATAAATAAAAAATAATAATGAAGTATTGTATATTTCAAAATAACTGAGTAAATTCCAGATATTTCACAAATAAAAACAATGTAAGTCAGTTCGGAGACGGATATGTTAAGTAGCTTGATTTAATCATTCCACATGGTACAGCTATCAGATAATCAGTTGTACCCCTATAATTGTACCCAATTATGACTTGTCAATCAAAAATAATATTAACAACTTTTAAAATGTATTGGCAAAAGAGGTAACAGCAAGCATCCTTGAAAAAAAGTTATTTTACTTTTTTAAAAACTAAATAGAAGAGTAAAGAATTAAATAAATTATGCTACATATCAATCATAGACCACTAAGTATCATATTTACAAAAAAGGATCTGATTCATTATATATAATCTGAACTTTTAAAAGAAAAGGTGTTTGAGAAAATATCGAGGAAAATATTTTTAAAACTATAAAAATGTAAATACAATATTTAATCAAAAATAGGATATAGATATATTTGTAGAATCAGTGGAGGGGAAGCATGTATCCGCATCTATGTACAAGTAGGCAGGAAAGGCAGGAACTGGAAAGTGAGTATGGAAATGGGGTAAGAGTGCTAAAACATTATTCATGGAAGAAAGTCAACAAACTTTCTAAATTGGAAAATTTCAAGAAATAGAAAAATAAGTATATTGCTTTAAAAAAACAGAAGTGGGGCCTGGGACTTAGTTCAGTGGTTCTGGCGCCAGCCTGGCAAGAGCAAGGTCCCAAGTTCAATCCCCAGTACCAAAAAAAACCCAAAAAACAGAAGTATATTCCACAAAGAGTTCAAAACAATTGCTACAGAATATTAGTTGTGAAGGGGGATTGCAATAGACACTGTAAAATATATACACACAACCTACTTCCATAAATAAAAAGCAAAGGTAGAAAATAAATATTCCAAAGTGTTAACTGTATTAACAAACATTTTCTTCTAGGGGTTAGTTTTTCTTTGTATTCTTACTTTCTCTATGATAGTCATGTTAAAAATAAAAGGATACAAAAAGCAAGAAAATCCATCTTTTATTTGTGTGCTTTAATCTTCGTAGCAACATTTTGAAGCAGATAGTGTATGAATAGTATACTCTTGTATTTTACAAATAAAAAAATAATGAAGACTACAAGGTCATATAACTATTGGTGCTTTTTATTTTTTAACACTACAAGAAATACTTACAATTAAAAAAGAAGAAAGATGTGAATGAGTGAAAGGAAAATAAAGATTAATGTTAGAGGTAAATGGAGATTGAGTATCTGCACTAAAAGACTACAAAAAAAGTGTACAAAACAAGGTTCCTTATTCTAAACCTAAAACATTGTCCTGTTTGTTCATTATCCATAATAGAAATGTTTTAGGTACAAAATTAACTGTTAATGTATAAAGAGTTCCCATGAGGGGCATAGAGCATTTCATTCAAATAGGAAAGGTGAATTCCTCTGTAGATCTTTTCAAATGAGGAAAAAGGGAAGCAGGTCCCCTCTTGGCAAACTGTGCAGTGGAGACAATCAGTCTAGCAAGTACAGTATGAGTGATTCCTATTAATTCAAAATGGACTTTAAAAATAATAGGCTCAAAATTATAAGTTTTTAGGCTTAAGACTTTAGTTTTTTATTGTCTGATTCACAGGATTACAAATTAGCCAATACAAATACGAAATTTAATTAAGTCACACAAAAAATATTCCATGAGCTTTGTTCATCTTCTCCATCCAGGGAAATCTATTCTTTTAAAGCTGAGATGGAATGCTATGTCATAGGTGCAATTTTCTCTAAACTCAGAGACAAAATGAACTACTACTTCATCCTCCATACTTAATACTGCTAGAATAATGTTTATCACAATGTATCACATGTAATTATTTACAGGCCTATCTACCTGATTAGATATTGACGTTTCAGCAGAAAAGAGCTATAGGTTATTAGGCACTGGGTACAAAATAGGTTCTCATAAGAATGTAAGGTTTGAGTTACTATAATGCTATCTAGAGAGGATAATTCATAAGTATAAATGAAAAGAAATATACTGGAAAGGAAGAGTCCATTAAATCTATGGTAGACCTTTTAATTTCATTCTTTTCACAACTTAAAATACATGACTGAAATGCTACTTCCCCCTTAGGTGTTTCTTGATTTTCCAAATTACAAATAACCTGTTCCTTGCTCTACACTTCAAAGCACTTTTTACCTCTATCAAAGAGTCTACCCTGGGGCCGGGGATTTAGCTCAGTGGTGCCTCTGCCTGCCTCACAAGCGCAAGGTACTGAGTTCTATCCCTCGTACCAAAAAAAAAAAAAAAGATTCTACCCAATCTCGTGCATTTAAAAAAAACTTAAGAGGTGATCCTCCTTTGTGTATATTTAAATACACAAAAGGCTACCACTAGCCTGGCACAGAGTAAGCAGTCAGCAAATGTTTGGTAATTAAAACACTATTAGAATTGAAAATACTCAAAAGATGACAGTCAGTTTGTATCATTTCCGGGCCCTAATTTGGACTACGTCTTGGATGAGGGCCAGAGTAACCTAGGAGCCTTTTGTCTTTCGGATGAGTCCTTCTATTATGTCCCATTCTTCCTTGGTGACCTGAGAGGAGAAGAAAATGTCCATTTAATGAGGTTCTCATACGGTTTTAAAGCTCAGCATCCTAGCATCCTCACTTTTAAATCTCAGCATCACATACACAAGAAGGCATTACCTTATTTAGGCTGTTGAATTCACCTGAAATAAATGCTTCCTCTCCACCATCAAATCTAATGACCTGAAACAAAATATTAAAAACTCTGAAACTAACTTCACTTAAAAATTTCTGAACTATTATCCATTTTCACATTCTAATTGGACGAAATGTCTCCTTGGCACTTTCAATCAAAGCCCAAGTGTTAAAGAATAATACTTATGATTAAACCTACACTGATTTAGCCTATTTAGAATCCTTTTTCTTTCTTTTTTTTTGGTACCGGGGATCAAACTCGGGTCCTTGCACTTGTGCAACAGGCGGCGAAACCACTGAGCTAATTCCCCGGTCTTAGAATCCTTTTTCTAACATCTCCACAATTTTGAAATTCTATTCAGTCTTAAAGATCCTCTTAAAGCCATGTCTACTGAGCCATTGTACATTTAATAAAATTCATTTGTCAAGCAATAAACTGTATAGGTGGAAAATATATAAAATATTTCTGTATTGTTTGCAGCTAAGTAAATACTCTAAATTATATTTAACATTTACCCTTGCTGGGATTGGTTCCAAGATAGGTCTGCCCACCCAACCTTCCAAAAAGTCAAGAGACAAAACAATGCTTACTGCACCACTAATCCAGGAAGCATAATCACTACAAAGGAAAACAGCAAGATTCGCAAGCTCTTCTGGAGTCCCCAGCCTACCACAGGGAAGTCTGTCAATCACATCTTTCTCAAATGTTCCAGTTGGGTCCACACGGCTGAAGGCACCCTTAGAAATTAAGAAAACAATTAGGCTGTATGTGTGTGTGTGTTTAAATACAATTCTTTTCCTACTTCAGAAACAAGTTACATAAAATAGAATGCTACTATATACTACCCTGTTTATACTTTAGCCCTGTAAGTAATAGAATTTTATGAAATTCTGTCACATTCACTTTAGGCTCAAACAGGTCATTTTTACCTAAATTTGACCTTCAAAAACATTCATAGAGAATATAATGTTTTAGTTTCATTTCTTCTTTAGAAAATGAGAACATCTACCTTAGCTAACTCACACCGTTGTAAGCATCACGTGAGCAAATGTATACAAAAATCTTCTGAAATACAGACAAGCTTAGAGAGGTGGAGATGGTGGTACTACTGTTATTTCATTTATTAAACACAGGAAAGTAACTCAGCTAGGAAATATTTAGGAGGAAGTCCCTTTCTTCTGTTTGGGCAGGAAAGCCCATCTTTGATTTGTGTGCTTTATATATGACAGTGTTTTCTCTTGTTTCTTCTCACTTAATCCTCCTAACAACACCTTGAAGCAAACAGAGTGTAGATACTATACTCCTGTATTTTATAGATGAAGAAAATAAGAAGTAATGAAGCAGTCAAAATGATAAGAAAGCAAGATTAAATTCAAGTAGATATTAGGGAGACAAAAATAATAATTAAATGAGATAAACAATTTTTGCTTATGCTGATGATATGCAAGAGCAGACCGGGAAAATGTATAGATGTGAGCTGATTAAGAAAAATGAATGAAACCTTCTGTACTAGAGCCTTGAAGACTACGTGATATTTTTCTTCAGTGATACAAGTGTAAGACACAGCAAGCACTCAAGGCTCCTGGAGAGCCCTCCAATTGTCCTGGCCAGGTATAAAGCAGCCAGGACAAATGGTAGCTTTGGTTTCAATCCTGCTTGTACCTTGTTCACTTCAGGGTTTCTATACTCCAGCTTTCTTTTAATCTCTTCAAGACTACATATCTATTATTTGTGTACAACTCTTATCTCTGTTGCTAGAATACAAGTTCCTTGATGGCAAGCACTTTGTCACAAATATTCCTGTATCTTTCTCAGTACTGTTGCACACTGTGGGTACTCAATAAATACATAAAATGTGCATGATGGTTCTTAGATATTGACGTCCAAGAAAGATGCTTCTGGGAATACAGAGTTCTTTCCTGATTATGCTTAACACTGGACCACCTGGAGTCATGCACTTTAATATATGCTTTGGAAGTATTCTTCCACTAATGTGTTCAGACTTTTTATTATTCAAATGTTGGAAAAATATGATCTTTAATCAAGTTTCACTCAGGTGATTTTTCTTTCCATTTTCCACCCATTAAACTGCTAAATAAAACAAATATAGTAATTTCCACGTTGATATTTAATACCCCCAGTGCTACCCACCACCAAAATATTCTCTAATGTTATTCTCCAATACGTTTATGCATTTTGATTGTATTTTCAAAGCTACCTCTCAGTTTGGAATTATAAATTCTTGCTTAACTTGAAAACAAAACAAGTGTAAGAGTGGAGTTATTTGGGGTTCATGGGAGAGAAGAGAGAACCTGTGGACACTTTGTGCAACATCTGTAGCAACATTAGTGATAATTATGAGTTGCAGTGAGTATGTACAGGGATTATTAATGATAGGTGAAATGCATGCTTTCAGAAGGATGTTTAATCAGACAGGTGTAGGAGTTAGATGACATGCATAATTGAATGTGAAAAAGCACAGGCATGAGTCAAAGAAAATGCTACCAAAAGCAAGGCCACACCTCATGACAAATTTCTAGAGCAACTCTTAAACTAAAAATATAGTTATATTTCCATAATTTGAGAAAAAGGGACGTCAGTCAAAGTATTAAGAATCTCAAAATATGGTGAAAATTAAGAAACATGGGACAATAACAGATTTACAGTAACAGAAGCAAATTGGAAAAATTGCCAAAATTGATGACATGAAAGATCCTAAGAGATTAAGCCATTGAAATAGGCCTTATCACGAAGTTACACAGCTGCTACCACCCTGGCTAGGCCATTATTTCTTATACTGGACAATGGGAAAAGTCTCTTCCCTAAAAGGGAACTTCAAAGCCAGAGTTCCCTGGAAAGTCCATCAGACACAATCAGAGCGCATCTGTCACCATTTCATTCTTTAATCATTACGTTTAATCTTTACGTTTAATCATGACATTTAATCAAATGTTATAATAAGCCAACTAAAACTTACTTTGGTTTTTATAGGCCCGGGTTGAATTACATTGAATCTCATTCCATATTTACCCCATTCTGCTGCAAGAGACCTAAAAATTAAAGTAGACAAAAAAAGTTCTCAAATATTATGCTGTATGTTAAAAACACAAATAACCAAGACTCACTTCATGCCAGAGTTTATAGTCAAAAGTTATACACTATAATTTTTCCTTAAATTACAGATAAGGTAACTGAAATGCAGCAAGGTTAATTCATTTTCTCCGTATCTTATAGCTAACCTGTAAACTTCCTATCTAGCCCCAGAGTTTGTGTCTTCAATCACTCTGCTCTACCCCCTACCACTTATGTTTTATTGTCCTTAGCTACTAGCTACACTGTCTATCATTTACATTTTATCACAAGAAATCCAATATCAATATAGATTTTTTTAAGTGCGTATTCATTACTCACAGAAAAATAAAGAGAACTTCATGTCTTTCCTTCACATTTTGTGGAATTCGAGTTCACATTTATAAGATTTGACTTATAGCCCTATGCATTAGATTACAATGTCTGCAACATCACAAGTACTTTAACTGAATAAGAGATGGATTACTTAGACTTAAAATATTAACCACATCCATGTTTAACTAGGCTTTAATGTAATTACTGAACTGGGCTTCAAAGGAAATAGGAATCTAATAAAATCTTATTAAATGTCTTGTAGCAAAATAAAACACTAATAGCAAACATGTTATCTTGATGCAATCTGTTTTTACAACATATTTGATGCACGGGTCTAAATTTTTTTCAATCTAGACTTATTTTATGAATTTATACTGGTATATAGATATATATACATATATATCTAGGTTCAAACAATGATTCAAGGTAGCTTTTAAAAAAAAGAGCACAAAAAATGCAATGAGGAAGAAAGGAAAGGAAGAAGCAAAGGAGGCAAGAGCAAAAAGGAGAGGGAAATATAAAAGGGCTGAGAAAGAAATTCATATCTAAGTGTATTATGATGTTTCATATAATTGCAAAAGGCAGGTTGCAAATTTTCATGATCTTATATAAACATGGTAAGCCTAGCACTCATAGGAGAAATCCTATGAAAGTATAGGAAAAAGTATAAAAAGCATAAACGAAGAGCTAAATAAAAAATAGATAAAAGGAAACAGGGAGATAGATCTACTGCAAATGAGAAGGGACCAAGAAGCAGAAGGAGGGGGTAAGGAGTAGAAGGGAACAGGATGTAAAAAAGCATTAAGCTGTGTCTTGTACATGTATCAACTCCCTACAATAAAAGTAGTCATGTGTCATAAACATGTATCAAGAAATAAATTAAAATTAAAAAGTAAGCCTAATCAGTTACACAGTTCACAGTGCCCAAAAGGAAAAAGCAAGCTAAAATTGCTCAGGGAAAGCACAAATGTTTCTAAAACAAAACAAATCAGAAAAATATTTCTTCCTAGAAGACTTACAAAAGAAAACTGTATAACTGTGTAATATAATAATGCCCTTAAGACATTGTATCTTTCTAATAGATAAAATGGGGGTAAGTTTTATGAAACCATAAGATATCCATTCATAAAGTCTGACAGCATCATTTCAAAGGCCAATTCAGTAAAACTAGTTCTGTGGAAGAGGGGATATGTGATCTAGTACAGATGTTAATCTAACTGAACTCACAGGTGCATTTTAGAAAAATGGGTAGGCTTCCTCTCTTTCAGGCAAGTCATACATAAGTTGAGCTAAGAGTGAAACTTTTATTCATGATCCCACTTACCCCAGGATGTTCCTACAGGGTATCTACTCCAAACTACTAAAGAAGCAGTAACTTTATGTCTTAACAGAATTACTCAACCAAGCAGAGTCTATTTCATCCTGTGAAAAACAGAGCAACCTATGGTAGAAACCTGTCCAGAAGAAAAACCATCCTACTTTTGCTCAGAGATGTGCTAGGTAGTTTTTTCTTTTTTCTCCTGTTGGCATGATCTACCAGCTCTCATTAGGCTAGTTTATATACCAAAGAACTGTTGTAATAGGATAAAGAATCCATCTCATATAGTTCACTCCATGTGATAATATGCTAACCACAATGTACCGATATGTGTTAGGCATTATTATTGTTGTTCAACAAGTGCTTACCATGAGCCAACATTCTGTAAGTATTTTTTAGCGTCTAGCAAGGAAATCAATCTCTGTTCTCAGGGAAGCTTTCTCTCCCTCTCCTAAGAGAGGTCAGTTTGGCTGTATAAAGAAAATGTGACTTAGTAAGTGCATAAAGTGTGCCATGGCTCATTGAAAGAAAAGCCACCTAAGCAACCTGAAAGTGAAGGAGAAGGTTTCCATACAGAGGTTGTATTCGAGCTGACACTTTAAGAAAGGTTAGGTGGCCGGAGATTTAGCTCAGTGGTTTCACCACCTGCTGCGTAAGCGCAAGGACCCAAGTTCGATCCCCAGTAAAAAAAAAAAAAAAAAAAAAAAGAAAGGTTAGGTGTTTGCTACAGGAGGCAGGGGTAAGAAGAGGATGGGTGTTTGGGCTGGGGATTTAGCTCAGTGGTTCCAGTGGCTGTCTCACAAGCCCAAGGACCTGAGTTCGATCTCCGGAACCAAAAAAAAAAAAAAAGAGGATGGGTGTTTACAGGGAGAAGGATAGAAAAAGACATCCCAGGTCTAGGAGGTCAGTATGAGTAAAACACAAAGGCACAAACAACATGCAGAATTTGGGAATCTATAGGACATGTACAATATGGCTCTGTCCTATAATGTATGAAAAGAGGGTCAGTAAGGGCTGGGGCTGTAAAGGAAGCCACGTGCATCTGTTAAGTGCAATACATTAGGCAGGAACATGAAGAGAATCACAGTCCTTAAAGGACATGATACTGAAGCTTCTAATAAGATTCAAAGGTTGCAACAAAATAAATATTGATATTGTACACCTGCTGCTGCTAATCCTTTATTACTAATAGTTTCTGACATTTTTTTAAAGTAATTATTCATACTAACACTCAAGTTTGAATAGTTGCTAGGTTTCAATATGTCCTCAAAGGGCTTTTATTAGACACTTAATCCACAATGCAAAGTTTGGAAGGTGGGACCTAAAATGGGGTGATTAAGTCATGAGGACTTTGCCCTCTGAATGGATAAATGTCATCTCAAGAATGTGTTTGTTATAGTAAGAGTGGGCTTATTATAAACTGAATTCAGCCCCTTCTTGCTGTCTTGATGATTCAGCAAAAAGGTCCTTGCCAGATACAGGCACCTTGCTATTAAACATTCTAGCATCTAGACTATTGAATAAATAAATTTCTGTTGTTTAGAAAATGCCTAGTCTTGGGCATTCTGTTATAGCAGCACAAAGTGGACTACGACAAAAAAAAACAGTACTTTCTATCTCAAACAAATTTGTACTATTGATCTAAATGTTAAAAGTTCTTTGGTACTCCAGGGAGAGAAGAGCAAAACTGTAGTTCAACAAGCACTGAGCACAAACTATGTACCAGATCCTACTAGGTAATGAAGATTCAAACATATGGGCCCTTGTGTCATTGAGCTCACACCCTAGTGGGGAAGTCAGTTATAGCCTGTCACATCCAAAGATCTAACACACCCTTCTTTCTGTGCCCTGCCACCCTGATAAACTACCTACATCTCAGAATTCATTTTTCAGTGTTTGTTGTCTCATAAGATCGGATTAAACATGCAGGGGAATGGGGAAAAAATAAGAACAAAGATATACCATGTAAAGGTACAAATTCCCAAAGATGAATGTCATTGTATTGTATACCTAAAATGTACCAATAAACTTAATGAATAAAAAAACTGGATTAAACAAAGTTTTAAGGAATGATAATGAATGGTTAATTCTTGAAGATAATGAGAGGAAATATCCCAGAACAGTTGGTGTGATAAAAGCCTTGAAATTAAGCAACATATCACAGCAAATTTTAATAACAGCATAACCTAGATACAAACATATGGCACATTTAAGGGAACAAGAAATAGTTAAAGCAAATAAAGCACAGGAATAATGGGTGGAATGATACGAGATCAGGTGAGAAAAAAGACTGTTCTATTTCCATATCTACCATATCCCTGGTACCTACGACACTGGCAGGCTCACAGTTGGTAGATGATAAACAAATAAACAAAGGCCTAGACAAGTCTATTTAGAATGCCATGCTGTTTGGGTTTTATTCCAAACAGTAACAGAACATGAGCTAACGTTTTTAGCTACACAATGTCATAAGCAGATATGTATTTTTAGAAAGATAATTTTGGTGGAAATATTAATTTTAAAAATGAAAGGGAAAGAGACTTATAACAAAGAAATATACTATAGGACTATTACAATAGCCAGATAAGCAATGATGAGAATGCTCCATTATAACAAAGGCAATGGAAAAGGCCAATGAAAAAAAATTCAAAGAGCAATCATTCTCTGCTGAGCAAAGGACTAGACTTGGCAAGTGCTCATGGTCTGTGTTAGTACCATTAATCTTATACAGTAGGTACAATAAAAGGATGACGATTGTTTACAAGGTTAGGAACAGCACCAGTAAGGACACACAGAATGACAAAAAGTCCTGTGACATCTAAAGACATTAGCCACATGTGACTCTTTAAAATTTTCAAATTCAGTTTTTCAGTCACAGTGGCTGTGTTTCAATGATTCAATGACTACATGTGGGTATTGGATATTGCAGATCTATAGAACATTTCCATCACTAAACAAAATTCTACTGGAAAATGCTGTTTTAGGTAAATAGGACTCATCGGAAACAGAAAGTGTCTCTTGGTGAATCCAAATTTGTCTTTTTTTACTTCTCTCTAGATGAAAACCAGAAAGCAAGAATTTACTTCCATGAGTTACCAAAGTACTTTATTTATCTTCAGCATCATTATTAATGTAGAAGGCTCACTTGTTCATGGCTTCTACACCAGCTTTGGAAGAAGAACTTGGTACAACAAAACCAGATCCTGTCTCAGCACAGATCGTTGTAATGGCAAGAAATGCTGCTCCTGAAATTTTAAAAGACATGGGTTATTAACAGTACAGCTATATCAATGTATATTAGGGAAATATGATTTACAAAAATAAGATTTGACTCAAAAGGGTATAACAAAAGCTGAAGCATTAAAAACTAAAAACTTTACTAGCCATATATGAATGAGATAGTAATCTAAGAATATTGTTTTGCCTTGCTACTAATCTGGCTGGCATTAGGTAGCCCAGTCTGCACTTACTTTGAATATTCTACACCCAATCAGTCAATACTAATCCACAAATCTCAGAGGCATATACTTGTAACACTCTTGTAATAGCCAGCTGGATAGAATTCCCATTAACTAAGTACCAATTAAATAAGAATACATCAGAATTAAATAAAATTATGAAAGACCAACCAAGTAGACTTGCCCTACTGCTATATCTGTTTCACGAGACAAATGATACAACTATTTTCAGATACTGTACAGTGAGCAGAAAAGGACAGGGATCTTTTGGAGAAGGAAAATGAATGAAATGAGCCTTTGCATCACTTTTTTTTTTTTTTTGGTCTGAACATACTACATAGACTGTAGCTTAACAGGAATCCAAGCAGAGAATTGCACTGAGTTAAGGAGATGAGACAGTAGAGTCTATGAAGGCTAAAGAAACTGAGCTTTCTGAGTAAGAGTTCACCTAAGGAGAAAAGTACGCTGGGACAAGCTCCATGGATCTTCACAGAGTCTCGAGTCTGGCCAAATGGCAAGCCATCCATATGAGGATGAAATTTGACTTCTCCAGAGCTATAAGATAAACAATTGCAAAGCTTCACATAGAGCTGAGGACACAGTTCTAAGAAACTTCATTGAATATACAGGGCTTTCTATAGAGAGCTCAGAAAAGATGTGCCTTAGCAGAAGAGATAAATTAGCCCAATATTAGGCTCTATGTTCGCTCAAGTAAATCTTAAAAATGAGACTTAAAATGATTTAAGAAATAAAACTCAATACATCTCAAAGAAAAATTAAAAACCCATGCACATACAATAACAACATTCACTTTCTGCATATAATTAAAAATCATTACACATAAAAAGACTTAGAAATATAACCAGGAGAAAAATTAATATAAAGCATCTCAGAAATGACAGAGATGATAAAATTAGCAGACAAAGGCCTTTAGAATGTTATTATATGTGAAAAGAGTTCAAAGAAAAGGTAAATATAAGAAAATATAAAATTATAAGCAGAATTGTTAAACCAGGAATATGTATTATGTGAAATTTTTAAAAATAAATGAATAAGCTTAACTGTAGAAGAAAACATCTATGAATTTGAAGACAGCAATATAAACTATGTTAAAAATGAAGGACAGAAAGGAAAGAAGTTGGAAGGATAAAAAGACCAAAGCCTCAAGGACCTATGGAATAATATTTAGCTCTTTAACATATATATATATGTGTGTGTGCATATATAATTCTATAAGAAAAAAGAGTACCTGAGAGATAAAGATTGAAAAAAACTCCAAATTTAGTAAAAACAATATATAATTCTAGAGAACTAAACAAATCCCAAGCAAGATAATGAGAGAGGGCACTGTGGCATATTTTAATCAATTACTTCAAACTAGTGATAAAAAAATCTTAATACTAATGAGGAGTAGAAGGAGGAAACAATATAAATGAAGAAACACTGATAAAAATGTTCACTGATTTCTCACCAGAAACAATGTAAGCTAGAAGACAATGGAATAACATCTTTAAAATGCTGAAATTTTAAAAATTGTCAACTATAAATTATTTATCCAGCAAAAGTATACTTCAGAAATGAAGTTGACAGGGAATGGAAGAGGAAGTAAAAATGATCAAGGCATGATATGTATAGGCACCAGTTCTCCAAGATGAAAGTAATTATTGTGTATCTCAAACATATACTAATAAAACAAGAGTTTAGAAAAAAAATGAGGTTGCTATTTTTCTAATATTCAAATGCTGAGAGAAATCACTGCCACTAGACCTGTCCTACAAGAAATTTTAAAGGACATTATTTAGGCTAAATAAAAATGATACTAGATAGAAACTCAGATCATGAAAAGGAATGACCAGTATCAGAAATGGTAAATATGTGTGTAAATGGAAAAAATATTCTTGTGTTTAAATTTCTTTTTAAAAAAATCTCTGCATAAAGGTATACTACAAAGTGACACTAACTATATAAGTAGAATGGGGCATAGTAAAGATTTTCAAATTAACTGAATAAATCAGAGATTAGAAGTGTGATCTTTAGCTCCTGAGGAATCAGTGATGTTCTATTTCTTATTCAGACATAAAACCAGATAAGAAAATAAGTTTATATTTGCAGAAGAATCAAGATACACTTATGTTTTCCAAAACATGGTTTAAAAAATTTAAAGACTACAAGAAACATATTTGAAGAACATCCAGGTAAGTTTTTCTTCTCTTAACATATTTAGTTTCTCTTTCCCTCAGCATTTTTCAGAATAGAAACAAAATTCAGTACACCCTGGAGAACATGGGGGAGGAGGAGGAGGTAGGAATGCCATTTTGAGACTATGAGAAATAAGAATGGATACCTTAGTCATTCTGGTATCACCTTTTATATATCGAACTCAGACTTTCAGATCTCTGAAAACTACTTTGTTGCTAGAATCTTATTCTGAAAAAGGAGGGACATAGAACATCTGTGGGCTCCATTACAGTATCAGGTGCTAACTGCATCATTCTGACAGCAAAAGTATGAAAACTACTCGAAAAGGGACAATTACTTATACACAGCAAATGCTCCAATAGAAAGTCCACTATCTTCCAAGTAAGATTAAACTGATATATTTTTCCAACCATAAGACATAAGAAAGAAAGAAAATATTTGCAAAATATTTATCCAAGAGTCTAGCCAGGCATGGCAGCACACACCCAAACTCTCAGCTATTCAGGAGGCTGGTGCAGGAAAATTACAAGTTGAAGTCCAACTTGGTTAAATTAGCAAGACCTTGTCTCAAAAATAAAATATAAAGGCCCTGGGATGGAGCTCAGGGATAAAGCATGTGCAAGATCCTCAGTTCGATCTCCACTACCACCAAAAAACAACCACAGAAATTCTGAAAAAAGTCTAAATATGAAGAGTATCACTATGTTGAACACTTAGATCTAATGTCTTTGACAGTGGCACAAGGGGCATGTGATGGATTTATGTTGAACATACTATCAATTTCAAAGGCAGGACGGTTGCCAACATATAACCTGCTTCCACAGGACAGAGCAGCTGGAAAGGAGGAAACAACATCTGTATATAAACTCTCAAATCCTTGGCTGACCCCTGGACTAAGCAAATACAGAATGGCTCTGAGAAACTCAAAAGTAACGACTGAAAGCTGAAAAAGTGAGCTTAAAAATCTTTAGCAAAATAAGGGGCCAGGAATTTACCTAAGTAGTTCTGTCGTCTGCCTTGCAAGCACAAGGTCCCAAGTTCGATCCCTGGTACCAAAAAAATTCTTTTGCAAAATAAATCCAGCAGTATGCAAATAAATAATCCCTCATAATTTAAGACAGAAATAAAATTCTGGGATCATTTTTTAACGATATAAATGTAATTCATATTAACAAGTTAAAAATATGACCATCTTGATAAATAGAGGACTTGACAAATTCAAACCTATCCATTATTTTCTTTTTAAGATATCAGTAAACTAGATAGAGAAAGAAAAATTCTCAGACTGGTAAAGGACGTTTACAAAAACCTACAAGTAAATCATAACTGATGTTGAATGTACTTTCCTCCTAATGTCAGGAAGAAATGCTATTTGATTTGTTCTTGATATTAGGAACAAAACAGAGATGCGTTTTCACCACTCTCATTCGGCATTGCACTGGAGGTCCTATCTTAAAAGGAAAAAAAGAAGTGAAAGGCACACATACTAGGAAAGAAGATAGAAAAATACTATTTTTCATCAATATCATCAATGTTAAAAAAAATCAAAGGAATCTAACACAAAGGATGTAAGAGCTATTAAGTAAATTTAGCAAGCTCTCGAGAAAAAGGTCAGTACATAAACTAGCCCATAGTATTTCTAAATACTGCAAGCAATCAGAAAATAAGATTTAGAAAATACCATGTGCATCACGGTCAAAAAATATAAAATACTAAAGCCAAGAAAATACATCCAAGAGCTATATCCTGAACACAGTAAAATACTCCTGATAGAAATTAAAGAGGACCTAACTAAATGGAGAGATATAATGATGGATTGGAAGATGTTATATTGTTCAAATGTTAATTTTCTCCAATATAAACTGAACACAATCCCAGTCAAAATCTCGAGGCTTTTCTGTAAAAATTGTCAATTTAATTCTAAAAATTCCATGAAAACACAAAAGACATAAAAGAACCAAAACAATTTTAACAAAGAAGAAAGTTGAAGGACACAGTCTACCTCATTTCAAGTTAATATCGAAGCTAATCAATATGGAATATATAAAATACATGGTATATGTTTATATAATAAAAATACTTAATAATGAGAGACACATAGATCAGAAGAACAAAATAAGTTCAAAAATTGACATGTATATAAAATATAGATAGATAGATAGATATAGTTAACTATAGTTAGACAATAACTATAGTTAGACAATTTTGACAAAAGTTCCAAGGTAATTCAGTGAGGAAAGGATGGATAGCTATATGCAAACAAAAAATTAACCTCAATTGTTACCTCATACCTTTCACAAACATTATCTCAGTTGGATCATGGACCTAATGCTACAAGTAGAAACTGAAAGAAACTAAAACTTCAAAATGCATTAGTTACTTATGACTCTGCATTAGGCAAAGATTTCTCAGAATCTCAAAATGGCCTGAGCTATGCAAGAAAAACTGGACATCACAATTAAAAACCTTTCCTCTTTAGAAGTCACTATTGAGGACATGAAAGACAAGCCACTGATGGAGAAAATATTTGCAAAACATTTATAGAAGTTTCCTACATCTTTCATTTGTTCATAACTGTAAATTTTGCATCACGACTGCTTATCTTTCTAAATCTAGCTTCTCTGCCCCAATAGGGGCCACAGTGCTTCTGATTCTCTGTCACCTGCTGTCCCCTAAATGCATGTTGCCAACAATTCCTGCCCCAGCAAGTGAGCTTCTATCTTACAGTTGCTGGTATCCTCACCTTCACCCACCTGACTGCCCCATTATCTTCTCTTGATGGAATTCCTAGATGCTAGACCACCTAATGTACTTCTAATAACTACTGTATATTGCTCCCTGAACTGACTTCCAGGCTCACACATATTACACAATTGAGGAATCATTAACTGGAGATCTTTTACTATTTTCTTTTGTTTGGGGGTTTTTTGGTACCAGGGATCGAACTTGCACTTGCAGGGCAGGCGGCGGAACCACTGAGCTAAATCCCCAGACCTAGAGATCTTTTACTATTGATCCACTACCAGAAGACCTTTGCACTGTACTCTCCTTAGCCTTGGAGGCCAAGTTCTTCAAACTGTCAGATTACAGCATCAATAACTGACAGGAATCTTGGAGGAATAAAAACTGGCTTCCATTTTTTAAAAAGCCTTACCTAATATATTTTTAATGAAACCCATAGAATTTTAATTCAGTGTGATGAATAAAAATAGATCTAACTCTATGTTAAAATGAAAGACAATAATGAGGAGAGAGTCAGACAAATCTCAGGGTCACAGAGATGGGCAAGGGAAGAGATAAAGAGATAATCAAGCAGGGAAAGACAAAGTAATGAAAGAGACAGAGGTAAAGAAAAACAGAGAACCAAAAATGAAAAGCTCACAAGGGCAAAAAGATAAAGAAACAGAACATGAGCAAGAGTTGGGGAAAGAAGAAATCAGACAGAGGCAGACAGAGAAGAGATACAAAGATCAAGGAAAGAGAAGTCAATTCACCCTTTCTTATCTCCCTCCCCAATTTTGTCTCTCCCTACTGGGGAAAAAACCAAATAAAAAAAATATATATCACTTAACCTCCAAATCTAAATCATTTACATTTTGCTATAGTGAAAATGAGTGACTAGAGATTTCTATTTCAAAAATTGCATGGAGAAAGGATTTATTTAAAAAAGCAATGCCTCTCTATCATCCTCCCATCTGTGTCTCCATCCTTTCTCAAGCTGGCTTGAGGATTATCCATGTTGCATAGAAGAAACTGAACCTCTGAATCACCTCCATGCCCTGCTTAACCCCCTCAAGCCTCAAAGGCCATCTTCTAAAGAGAAAGGATTTTTCCTTCTTGTCCCTTTTCAGAATGCTTTCTGACAAAAAGCCTCATCCCTCAAGTCCCAACCCTAATTTATTCAGGGACAGAGTCTTCGCCACCTCTGCTTCAGGAATGCAGCACTTTTCCTGGTACACAGAAGTCAGCAAGTAAGTATGCCAGTTCTAGACACATACATACATTATACAATTTATTATTTATATAAACTTCAATAAAGAAATCCATTCAAAGTACTAACAAAAATGTTTGAAAATTTTCCATCCTAATCTACTTTCCTTTCAATCTCATTGATGTCATCATCATCCAAACTATTCACCCAAGCTAAAAATTCTCATTTCTAGGCCTGCTGATCTTCTAAACGTCTCCTACTTTATCTCCCATGCCACATATCCACATCCTCCCAAAGCCAAAAACTCTCCTGAATGGATTTCTTCAAACTTTCCCATCTCCCAACATGGCTGCCAGCAACCTTTCCAATTGAGTCACATTGTTCATGACACACCTTCAATGGAAAGAATTAACATCAAATTCCCTGTAACCCTTAATCAGTGACTGTCAACTTGATTAAAACTCACCTAGCAGATTAGTACAGTCTTTCCAGAAATGACTGACATGTAAGCCAGCAAACTGAAGGGAAAAGACTCAACCTCATTGTAGGTGGCACCATCCAATAGGCTTGCAGCCCAGATGGAATGAAACTGGAAGAAGGAGGAAGTCCACCTGCATTTCGAAAAGCTCATTGTACTTGAGGTTGGTGCATCTTTTGCAACTGCCACTGCCTGTGGATATCAAACTCCAGTTTGTGGAGAGTCTCCAGGCCTTCAGTCTCAAACAGGCACAGCATCTTTGATCCTTCTTGTTCTGAGGAACTGAGCACCTACTGGATCCTCTGGCTCCCCAGCACACAGGTGGCCATATTGGACTATCTTGCCTTGGATCTTGTGAGTCTATCTGAAAAATCCCCTTGCATAATTTTACTAAATCTCTTTGCCTTTTGATTCTGTTCCTCTAGATAACCCCAACCAATACACTCTTTATTTTGGTATTGGAACTTTCCCAGTTACACTTCAACCCACCTTCCCATAATCATTTCATATGGTTCTCTCTCCCCTTCCCTATGAACATCTAATTCTTTATCATTCCCTAAACACTTCTGCTTCTTCCCTCCAACACGCCTCTATCCAGCGACTTTCACATTTCCTTCCTCTCCTTCACATTTAGATTTTTGAAAATTCTACTCAAATGCCACTTCATTCCTCAATCTGATCACTGACCCTAGGGAAGAGTTAGTTATTCCTGTCTCCAGATTTCCAATGCACTTGAAACACTTATTTAGTATGGCTTATATCATACTGTATGAAATTTATGTATCTTTTTCATTACAATGTGAGTTGAATGAGTAGACTTCTCTCGTTTAGTTCTTAAAGTATTCCAACATTTAGCACAGAACGTGTGCACAGTAGGAGCTTAATACTGAAAATGAGAAGAATAAATGAATATGGCCCAACATGGGATGAATAAATAAACATACCTTTCTGTGCTTTAATTAGTTGCTTTCCAATTTCCAGTGTCACATAAGCTGTACCATTTAGAACTATGTCAGATATGGTCTTCCAAGCATTACAAGAGAGTCTTTCAGTGGGAGAAATAAAATTCCCTGCTGCATTGTTTATCACAATCTAATAAATGAATAAGACAAATTATAGAAACTTCTGGATGAAAAAGAACACTCTTCCTCCAAGGCCTTTATTTCCAAAATTTATTAATTGAAATGATATAATACAGCTAAAGTTCATAGATACAATATAATACCATGAGATCTGGCTTGCTTTTATGTTTTTGGAGCCTATAAAAATCACATTATTTCCCAATTCCAGAATCCTAATCCTATCTTTAAATTAGAGTACACTCCATTATTAAGAAAACAAATACAGATTAAGCATATTTATCATGTGACTATACTTTATTTCAAGGAACCTCAAGAAATGCCTTTCAATTTCTAGTGTCATTTAATTTAATGAAATTCTTGGTTGGTGACCTATTTCTTCATTATCAATAAATGTTCTGCTTAATTCTACAGCAGATTCAATATTACTGGTCTATCTGAAAATATCTTTAACAATGAAAAGTCAGACTATTGGGAACAAATCAATTCTCTCTAATAAATGAACCAAATAACAGCAAAATATTTATTTATATCTCAGGTCTTACAAGGAGAAATTTGGAAATTCTTGTAGTTTTCCTAATTTGTACTGCTTTCTTCCATTGAGAATGAAAAGCAAAAACTATTAGGAAAAGCAAATACTATGAGTCATTTAAACTAAATATTGTATTCTTGGATAACTGTTCTCATTATTTCACAATCTTATTTAAATAAAGTGAAATTAAGTTTGTTCTGTGATTATAAATGCACCTTTAAACTGTTCCTGGAAGGAAGTAGTCCTTCTAATCTTTTCCCTGCTTCAACCCAAGCTGACATTTTCTTAAGGAAACAAAATAAATCCTTCTCAACACAGCTCTTGTGCACATGAATAGTTTATTTCCTTTGTGCATCCTGGTGAGTGTTATCAACATTAAAAGCCGTGTGCTTTGGTTTCATCACCATTACACTTACATCAGGATGTCCTGCAACTTTGATCAGTTCCATCACAGTGTTGTGAACCATAGCAGGGTTCCTCACATCACACTGAATTGCATGAACCTGCAAAAGAATAGAAAAAAAAAACCTTACATTTTCTAGACTTCTTAAAACCAGATATTGATACAAATTACAATTCCTACACGTAATTTAAATAACTGCTGTTTAATGTACCTTATTTCCAGTTTGAGAAGAAATCTGTGCTGCAGTAGCTTTCAAAACATCGATGTTCCTAGAAATAAACACATGGCAGGTATTTTGTATGAATTCTGAAATGACTTCTTATTATATTTTTCTTTCTAGTTCCATAAATTAAAGGACACAGAGAATCTACACCTGAAAGACAAGCATTTATGCTGAAGTGTGAGAGTTATATCTAAACACAAATCAATTTGAATGAATTCATTTTCTGAAAGTTAAATTCAAACAATTTTTACCTGTCTGATACTAATTCATTGAATCAGTTACTTTTACACCAATCACTTTGGCATTATCTACTCATAGATTTAAATTTTCTTAATTATAATCATTGTATCTGTGCTTTCATCCAAGCTAGCTTCACAAAGAAAATACATTTATGCAGGCTAGGGATTTAGCTCAGTGGTTTCACTGCCTGCTGCACAAGTGCAAGGACCCAAGTTTGATCCCTGGTACCAAAAAAAAAAAATACATTTATGCTATGTTAGTAGGTTTTAGTACAAAGTTATAGGTTCAGATAACCTGTACACATTGTCTTACATCCTTAAACACACACACACACACACACACACACACAAATATATGAAGATAAATTATATAGTATTAAACCGACAGAGGAAAGTGCATCTACTTAAAGACTTTCTAAAATTTAAATAATTATATAGTATTAAAATAAAATATTTTAAAACTTTTAAATACATTGCAACAAAAAAAGAAATTCTGGCCAATTTGCATTTATGAATGATATAATAACTTTCACTGAGATGACTACTAAAATTATATACCATTCGAAAGTGGAGGAAAGGGTGGAGTTTTGATCAGTCTTTATAGCTCCAGACTTATTTATAGTGCCAGGATATACTCAAAAAAGAAGATATTCCTTTCACATGGCTTTATCCTTCCTATGTTTATCACAACAGTTGTTCTGAAATACCAAACTTTTTTGGTTTTTTGTTTGTTTGTTTGTTTTTGGTACCAGGGATCAAACTCAAGCCAGCACAGTGCCACTGAGCTACATCCCAGGCCCTGAAATACCAATCTTAAAGAAAACTGCAGTATCCATTATCCTGCTACAAGGTCAGTTATGAATTGAAGCAGTAAGCCTAACCACTCCCACTGAAAGTAATATAGCCTCAAAGTAGTATTTTTTAATCTTATCTTTTTAACTTTTTAACCTCATCTTTACATACAGAAAAGAAGCTACTACCTGAGTGTGCTGGTGTTTGGCTGTAATCCCATCCCTCTGGGAGGCTGATGCAGGAGGATCACAAATTCAAGCTCAGCCCAGATAACTTAACAATTTAGTGAGAAACGGTCTCAAAATGAACAAATAAAACTACAAAAAGGTCTGGGGATGTCACTCACTGTTAAGTCCCTGGGTTCAACCCCAATACTCCCCCCAAAAAACTCACTGAATTTAAGGAGCATATATGTCACCAGTTTCATAACTCATTATTTCTATCATCTCAAATTATAACTGACTTTTACCAAAGACATTTATTTAAGTAATCTCTGGAACAATTCCTGTAAGATTAAGATGCAAATCAAACAACGCTGGTAAACAGTGCTTTCAATATATTGAGGTACAGATGGTTTCCTCTGTCACGTGACTCTTGAGTGAAACTTACCGACTGGCTATCACACACTCAGCACCCAGGGTGGACAGAAAAGTTGTCATTGCTTTGCCGAGCCCGGTACCTCCTCCAGTAATAAATGCAACTTTTCCTTTAAAAGTATCAGGTGGTAGCATAGCTTTTAGAAGAGGACGAAAGAATTTAGACTGTGGAGCTTCAATGTTTTGATATAATGTTTTTGTTCCATGACTGAAAAACTAAAAGGGAATAAAAAAAAAAGAACTGTACATTCATGGATTTCTACAGAAGAGTTAATTTTTATTTTTTATTTTTGAGATTAACTTTTTAAACTTATTCTTAAATTTAATATTAACAAATATCTGGATCAGTGCAATCACTGTGTTTTTATATTTAGTCAATTGCACTTTATTATTATTCTTTCCTGAGTGTTAAGTAACATAATGAAATGGTTTTTAAAAATGGTCTCTGCATGGCAGGGGGTATTACAACCTCCAACTTGAAACTATACTACAAAGCTACTGTGATAAAAACAGCATGGTACTGGTAAAGAAACAGACCTGAAGACCAATGAAACAGATTAGAAGACGCAGAAACAACTCCAGACACACTCAGCCACCTCATCTTTGACAAAGGAGCAAAACACCCTCGCTGGAAGAAAGATAGCCTCTTTAATAAATGGTGCTGGAGAAATTGGGTTTCAACTTGCCAAAGACTAAAACTAGACCTATATCTCTCACCATGCACTAAACTAAAATCAAAATGGATTAAAGATCTAAATATAAAAACAGAAATGCTGAACTGGCTGGAACAGAGGTTAGGTAGAACTCTTGAAGACATTGGGGTAGAAAAAAACTTTATGAACAAAACCCCAGTTGCCTGTGAACTAGCACAATCAACAAGTGGGATCTCGTTTTATTAAAAAGCTTCTGCACAGCAAGAGAAACTACCAGCAGTGTGAAGAGACAACCCACAATGTGGGAAAAAATTTTCACCAGCAGTCCCTCAGACAAAGGTCTACTATCTCGAATCTATAAAGAACTTTAAAAAATCAGATCTCTCAAATTTAAAGACCCAATCTGAAAATGGGCATCTGAAATGAACAGACATTTCTCAGACAAAGAAGTAGAAATAGCAAATAAATTCATGAAGAAATGTTCAACATCACTGGTCATTTGAGAGATGCAAATGAAAACAAAACTGAGATTCCACCTCACTCCAGAAAGAATGGCTGCTATCATGAAATCAACCAATAACAAATGCTGGTGGGGCTGTGGGGAATGAGGAACCCTGCTCCACTGCTGGTGGGAGTGTAGACTGATGCAACCACTGTGGAAATCAATATGGAGATACCTCCAAGAACTGGAACTGGAAGTCCCATTTGACCCCGCTATTCCACTGCTGGGGTTCTTCCCCAAAGAATTAAAAGAATCATACCACAGTGATATATGTGCACCCATGTTCATAGCAGCACAGTTTGTAATAGCTAAAACTTGGAAACAGCCCAAATACCCATCAACTGGAAACTGGATAAAGAAAATGTGTTTTTTTTATAAAATGGAGTACTACTCAGCCATCAAAAATGAGAAATTAGAGACATTTATAGCTAAATGGATGCACATTGAGGCAATACTCTGAAGTGAAATAAATAGGACACATGTGTAAATACCGAATAGTTTCTCTAGTGTGAGAAACTGAAAGTGTAAATGAGGGCTAAAAAGTATAATAGATAATTATAGTGAAATAGGAAGAAAAGGGGCAAAGGGGAGGGGGAAGTGGGTGAGGTAGGGGAAAGGAAAGAAGGGAATGGAATTAATATGAGAAAATGAAAAAATGGAGGTTTCAATGCCTGCTACGCAAGCGCAAGGACCCGAGTTCGATCCCCGGTACCAAAAAAAAAACAAAAAACAAATGAAAAAATGGAAACAAAGTCTTTGTAAATAGGGAGGGATGGAGGGATTGAAGGGAGGGCAGGAGAAGGGGGAAAAATAAGAACCAAGAGAGTATGTAAAGGTGCAAATTCCCAATGATGAATGTCATTATATTGTACACCTAAAAGGTACCAATAAAAGAAGAAAAGAAAAAAAAGTGGTCTCTGAAGCTAACCAACACGGGGCAGAATTTTCTAGTTGTATAACTAGTACCAGCAAGCTATATAACCTTTCTGTGGTTCCTCTGTAAAATGGGGACAAGCAATAAACCTTCTCCATAGAACACCATAAGGTTACATGAGTCAATACAAGTAAAATAATTACAGTTGTACATAGTGCATCATAAAGATTCTTCATATGCTAACACTATTATTTGCACATATTTTGCCTGAATCTAACTTTTAAAAAACTAATATAAAGCATTATTGTCTTTTCAAAGAATAATTGGGTAAAAAGCACATTCCATCTCTAAATTACTGAAAAAATTATTTTAAAATTCTTTATAAGGGTCAGGGATTTAGCTCAATGGCACTGATTTAGCTCAGTGGTGCTGCCGCTGCCTCATAACCACAAGGTCCTGAGTTTGATCCCTGGTACCAATAATAATAATAATAATTCTTTAGAAGGTTTATTAAATCAGATTCCTCTTCCCATGTTTTCTTCTGGCCAATCCATTTAGAACAGATAAACTATTGCTATTATATTTGAAGTGGGGGAGGTCAATCCAATTTAAACTAAAAATTTTGTGTTGCCCTGTTTTATGTTTTAGTATATAATCACTATACATGTAAAAAAAATAAAACCACTGATATTCTCTCACATTTAGACATTAAAAACAAACTTCAGACTCCAAATTGGCCCAAGCCCCAGCAGCAATCCACCGGACACCCACCCCCACCCCAGCTCCTCTGTACAGCCACCTGGTTCCACACTACAAAGACACAGAGGACACTGGAGCACCAGAACACAGTACTGGGTCCCGCCGCTCCTAGCCCAGAGGTAGGGGCTTCTGAGCCACCGTCCCACTGCTCCTGGTCCAGAGGAAGTGGCTTCCTGGTGACCATCCCTCCCGCTGCTCCCAGCCCAGAGGAAGGGGCTTCCAGACCACCATCCCTCTCCCGCCACTCCCAGCCCAGAGGTAGGGGCTTCTGAGCAGCCATCCTACTGCTCCTGGTCCAGAGGAAGGGGCTTCCTGGCCACTATCCCTCCCGCTGCCCCCAGCCCAGAGGAAAGGGCTTTTGGGCCACATTCTGTCCCACTGTGCCCGGCCCAGAGGAAGGGACTTCTGGGCCACCATCCCTACTGCCACTCCCAGCCCCTGTACCACCTCTCCTAGCTCAGAGGAGGTGATCCACACAGGTGCCAAAAGCACCTGCCCACCCCACCCCCCCAGTCGAAATGAGGAAAAACGTAAATAAGTCTCAAAACCAGACTTCCAGATCACCTACAGCAACCCCAAAGGGAAATGAGATGGAACACTCTGATACTC
>NW_004624744.1:1990474-2021057 GCF_000247695.1 Heterocephalus glaber
GTGAGATGCATTGTGTAAAGGTACAATTCCCAATGAGAAATGTAATTGTGTTGTATACCTACAATGTACCAATAAAAGAATTTAACAAAAAAAAAAACTTCAAGTGTTGGCCATAGCAACAGGAGCTAACATTCATTAAGTGGTTACCATGTGCCAGGATTAGATAATAAACTGATCACCACAACAACCACATGAAAATAGGTACTATTTTTACCTCCTTGTAAAAGACAGGCTCAGAGAGGTTAAAACATTGACAAAGTTGCAGGACCATGATCAAATATGGGCTGACAAGGCCTCAGGCCCCATGATAACCACCCTGCACATTGTGTACCTATCCTCTGAGCTCTTACTAGGCTTCAGACTCATACCAGGTGCATAGATATTATTCCCCAATTGGGTGATACTGAAAGATCAAAACTCCAGAATCTACCATTCCTTCTACAGTATTCCTATAAGCTAAATAATTACACAAGAAAATATTTATGATATGAAGTAAAACAGAAACAAATATACAGTATGTTCTTAACTACAAAAAAAAATGCTTAGAAAAAGTACAATAATAACAACGAGTACTAGACTGAATATTTACCATATGCCAGTGTGTCCTCTAGACTTTCCTCACCAAAGCCTTAAAAGGTAAATTAGTAAAGACCTGACTCAAATCCAAGATCTGGGTGGCTTCAGAGTCTATCTTTTGCTTTATAGTTATTATCTCTAAGTGATGTATTAAGGGTAGGTTTTTTTCCTGTTTGTCGGGATTTAAGTATTTTCAAAATCTATCCATTATGATTTGATTTTAGAATCAGGAAAAAAATAACGGAAAGACATAATTTGAGAACACATATAAAATAATTGAAGAAAAAACTGCAAATCTGGCTGTTTCAGCCAGTCATCATATTTCTTTTAGCTTCATGTTAACAAAGCAATTGGTTTATTATTATTATTCTTTTGGTATCCTTTTGCAAAAGCATGATAATCCAAGCAACCTACAATCATCTTTTTCTGCTTAAATGGCAGTTTTACTTAGGGCTGCCACCCGCCTCCAAAACCATTATATTAAGATGATGAATCAGGAAGTTTGCACAGGTAGGCTGGTAACTTTGTCACTACCTAATAATAATGAAAACCACTATTCTAATTTTCCAAAGGCTCTACCATGAATTTTTATTGTGTTAATTTGTGTAGGGAATTTGATGTGAAGTTCTCTGAAAGACAATTTAAAAAGATATTTACATACAAACTTAAAATTTTTTTGAAAGCATTTTCTCAATGTCTAACTGGTAGAGAAAAGCACATAGAGGTAAAAAATTCCTATTTGTTAATAACAATTCCTAGTGTTATCACACAACAGATTATTACATAATAATCTTGCCTATTTTATTTAATCTGATCAATACTGATCTTTTGATTTCACTTCCTACTGATGCAAAAAGTAGGACAATTGATATGCTATTTTAACTTAGTTACCATCTAACAATTTACAGCATATCCATGAATAAAACTTCGGCCAGGGCCGGGGATTTAGGTCAGTGGTTCTGTTGCCTGCCTCACAAAAGCAAGGTCCCAAATTCGATCCCCAGTACAAAAAAAAACTTCGGCCATCTCTTTGCCTTAATGTAAGTTGTTTCTTTCAATTTAAATGATCAGACCTCACTGAATCATAATGGATTTACTCTTATATTTCTACAAAAAGCATCCTAAATAACCTGAAGTTGCATTTGGCCATTTTCTTTTGAACTGCAAAAAGTAGATATGAAATAAGCTTTGAAAGATTTTCAAATCTTGCTTTGCAGTTTTCTAGAAATAAGTTGTTTTTGTAAACAGAAATAATACTTTCCAAATCAAGACTAATTTCTCTGAAGATCTTTGGTGCCATATCTTTCTTAAAACTCTAAAAGCTTCAATTTTGGCAAAATATTTTTGTAAGAAGTTTTAAATCTGCCTATAGTCATATTTATAACTGAATATCATATCTAAATAAAGGTATTATTTTTCTCCTAGCAGATTAGTTAAGGTACAAACTTTTTATAATATATGAGAAATCAGCTTATTAAATTCACTGTAACCTATTGATATGAATCGTGGCAAGTTCTTTGGAGGCGAAATTTATCAAATGTTAAATATAAACACCCTTTGATCCATGTTCAGGAATTTATTAACAGACACACTCATTCATTTGGAAAGCATGGGGGGAGCAGGTGCTGTGCTCACAGATATGCACTAAAGGGTGTAACTCAGTGGTGAGTACTGGCCTAGTATGCACAAGGTCCTAGGTTCAATCCCCAGCACCACATGTAAAGAATGTGCATTAAGATAAAAATGAGATTAAGAAAGTAGTGCTATTTATGAGCACATTGAAAAAATAAAATGCAAATAAATTTAAATTTAATAAAGAAGTGAAATGCCAGTCATGGGGCACACACCTATAACCCCAACACTTTGGGAAGCTGAGGCAGGGGGACTGTAAATTCCAGCCCAGGCAATGTAGTGCCTCAGGAAAGCCTGGTCTATAGGTGAAAAGGGCTGGGGACATAGCCCACTGCAAAGGCTCTGGCTTCAATCCCTAGTACTACCAAAAAGGCGGGGAGGGAGAAGAAAAAAGAAAACAAAGCAAGGCTTGTTCATTTGAAAACTGTAATCCATCACTAATACCATTAATTAAAGATCTAAATAAATGACACTCTGCATTCATAGGTTAAAAAAGTTATTTTGTGTAGTGCATGATACTATCCTACACCAATCAATAGACTCAATTATATCCCTATCCAGATCCTAGATGGCTTTCTGCAAATTTAATAAACAATGAACTAAATTTAATAAACAATGAAATGGAATGGACTCAAAATAGTCAAGATATTAATGAATCTATTATCTACAAAATGGAGATTAGAAGATAGTGAATATAAACATTCCCCCAGATACACTGTCTTTTTGATCATTCAGCAAATATTTGTTGAATACCAACAATGTCAGGCATTACTTATTAAATTTAAAAACTCAAGATAGACAAATGTAAATCATATGCTCCCATTTGTTTGGCTTTTTTTAAATGAGGGTATATTAATATATACATAAAAATTGGTGGAAGGATCCATAAGAAACTATTCATTGTAGTAACATCTTGGGAGAAAGATTTCCCAAGTGTATTAGCACTGTATGGGCTTTGTACAGTTTAAATGTTGAATATGTACTTTAATTAATATCTGATTAAAAATTTAACACAAAATTTAATCATATATGGAAGCACATAGTTCAGGAAGGGTGCAGAGAAAAGCAAAGTTATAACATGAAGATGGCATAGAGTCCATCCCTGTAATCCCAGCACTCAGAAGGCTGAGGCAGGAGGATCGCCTTGAGTTTGAGGCCAGTCTGGACTACATATTGAGTTCAAGACCAGCCTAAAATACATAGTGAGACACTGTCTCGTGAAAAAAATAGAGAAGCAGGAGGAGAAAGCAGCAGCAGAGGAGGAGGAGGTATAGAATCAGTTTCAAAAGGACACATGCCTCAACTGATATATAAATACTCAGTATTTAATATGTGATTATGAGCTGTATTTATAGACAATAAAATACTTCTATAGCTGTCTGGGAAAGGGAGCTCTAAGTATCTGTTTGTTTAGGCCAAATGGGCATTTTTAGATCAAATTCTCTTCTGACTCAAATTCACATGATAGCTTTGCACACTATCATATAAAAATGTCAGGTTGGAAAACACTGGGCAGCCATATTTTTTAAAGCAGGAGTGTGAAGAATGCACATCTTTGCATTCCCAAAGCACCTCACGGACTTATACACCTGCTTAAGCCTTCCAGATCTACATCCCAATTTGCTTTGGTTGCTAGAAGGCAATTATCTGTGGCGTGCTGACTCTTTCCAATGTCCAGACCAATGCCACTTCAGCACAGTGTATGTGGTTCTTAGCCCAAGGCATGTAGACATACAAGAGGCAGCAAGGGGGACACTCTACAGGATGTCCTGGTGCAGAAAAGGATAATCCTGTAGAATCAAGAACTGTCCTTTCCCAAATAACAGTGAACTTGAAAACTTTTAAAAATTGAAGTGTTCCGATTCTGCCACACCTGTGTGAAGCTCTTACTCTGTGTGGACTCCTTGAACACATCCATTCATTCCTTCACTTAAATCAGGGCACTGCAGAGGCCACAGACATCCAGAGGTTCTGCAAAGCACAGATCTTGTTGCCACAGCAACTTGAAGGTTAAGCAAATATAAAAGAAACCATCTCACTGGACTCTGAGCTCCAATGGCTAGTCCGAAGCATATGGTTCCCAGTAGCAAGGCAAAAATCACATTTCTGAGTAATGACACATCTTACCGCAGTGAACATGAGTCCTTGAAAAAGTAGTTGCCCTGTGCTGCCGAGTGTACTTCCCTTTGTTACTAGAGTTCTTATCTGTTTGCAGTTAGATGCACACTGAACCTATGCTTCCCAAACCTACATAATAAAGGGAGCTGGGGCCAGGGATGTAGCTCAGCAGCGCCGCACCTGCCTGGCAAGCACAATGTACCAAGTTCAATTCCCGGTACCTAAATAAATAAATAAAGGGAGGTGAAATTAGAGATAAATTGGGAGGTAGTTCAAAGTATTCAACTGGGGTTTTCACTCCTGTCTGCCTCTCATTTAAGTCATCTCTCATTGATTCCCTATTATATTGGCTAACGTGACATTTTTTTGAACCAAAAATCAGAACCTTCGGTCTTACAAAGGGCTAGTTTTGATTTGGGAATTTGCTATGTCCAAAACATAGAGATAAAGGTAACATTATAATTCAGTATAGAGTTCAGTCATTTAGTTAATTTTAGCAGGTTTTTCCTGAGCATCTACTATGCCCGCAGGCACTGTTCTAGGCCCTTGGTGATATACTTGGGAAGACAAGGGATAAACAAGTTCAAAAGATAGTATATTAAAATTTGATATGTGCTGCAGGGAAAAATAAGGCATGGAGTAGAGGTAGAGCACTGCCAGCTTAAATAAGGTGGTCAGCAAAGGCCTCACTATAGTGACATCTGAGTGAAGATCTGAAGGAGATGAAGGATGAGTGATAATTTCAGGCAAAGGAAGAACATGGAGCAGAGGCCCTAAGAAGAAAGCGTGCCTGCCTAGTGCTTGGAGGAACAGGCAGGGTGGGGCGGGAGCAGCCAGGGGAAGGAGAGGCTCTGGGGCAAAGGGGACTGGACCAAGGATGAGTCAGGCACTATGCAGACATAGGCTCTGAGTCTGAGCTGAGTGGGAAACACCTAGGGAGTTTGAAGCAGAGGACTAAGATGCTCTCTGGTGTTTCTAGAGGATCATTTTTGACTGCTTTGTTGAGAATGGGGTGGGATGAGGAGACTGGAGGCAAGGAGACTTGGTGCAACACTGTGTAGCAGGCCAGGCAGGAGACAGTGATGGCTTAAACCAGGGTGCTATCATGAGAAGTGGTGGGAAGTTGGCAAACACAATTACTTGTATCCCAGAAAATGAGAATATAATGAATTATCTCCATACCTACATTGCCTGGTCTAATTATTTCTTTTTGCCTTAAATCCAACCTTATCATATTTTGAATGTCATCTCCAAGTCATTTAATATAGACAAAAAGATCTCCTGCTCATCAAATAGGCCAAGGCCATTCAACTGAGAGTTCTTCCACTTGTGTCAACTTCACCTTGGTATCTTATTTTGTGTTGCCTTTGTATTCTAGAAAGATTAAGACTTAACTGTGAGCTAGGAAGAGGAAATAGAGACCCATCGGAAAGGAGGCACTGTCAAAGTAAGAGATATTTAGACCAGAAGAAATGAAGAGGAGACAGCACATCCATACACAATATGTAAGTTATCCTGCACCCAGATGCTACCTAGCCAGGAGTAAGAAGAGAAGAGATAAAGATCAAAGAGGATGCTACAACTGAAATAAATGGATCCACATGAATCCTATATTGGAAGACTGAAGATACCGAGGTCTATATTAGAAATGCTGTGCCTGGGATACCTGTGGAATATTTACGTAGAGATATCTAAACCAGAGTAGGAAATAAGTTTGAAAGCATAGAGAAAAAAATCAAGGCTAACGACCAATGGTGACATCATTTTACTGTTCCAGCAGTTATGAAAGCTTGTAGTTCTAGCCCTGCTTTTAGGGCACAGTATCTTTCTTCCCTATCCACAGCCTGATTTCCAAGGCCCTTATCTTCCAGCATTCATAAATAATGAGGGTCTACTCAGTGTCACTATTTAGCTGTTCTCCAGCCTCTGCTCATCCTAAATCATCTTCAATACTGCTCTGCAAGGAACTGAACACATGAACATGTTATTTCTTAGTGTTCTCCAATGGTTCCCAAAGCTGCATAAAGTACAAGTTCCTCAGCTTCACCCAGCATAAAGCCATTGCTCATCTCTCCCTCCTCATCTTCCTTGAAATTCATACTAAGGGGAAAAAAGTATTCAGGGTTCCCCTAAACACTATCTATTTCCTACTTCCTTACCTTCCATGAATTGCTCCCTATCACCCAACATTCATCTTCCAAACCTAGCTCTCAGAACTCTGCCACCTTCACTAATGTTCCCAGCAGAATTAACATTCTCACTTCCACCTCTGCAACTTAATTACCTATACGCCAGTTTAGAAGTCCCAGAGCCCACTGATATTTCAAGACTGACATCTCTCAGTTCTCTCCTCTCTCCAGCTCCTCCTTAAATGCCCTGTCTCAGAGAATGGTACTGTCTTTAGCTCAGACACTGAAAATAGAAATCTGAGCTCATCATACAACCCACTTTCAAAACATCAAGTTGGGATCATTTTAGTGCTCATAACTATAATGCTACCATGAATTCTGATCCCCTTTATTTTAGTTTTGATTTCCGGTCTCCATCTCTCAAGTCTTACCTGATGAGATCACCTTCTTTTTTACAATTTTGATGGCACTGTATCACTTTCTCAGCATGGCCCACTCTTCCTTCCTTACCCACAGCCCCCACCTTCAACCATTCACAAAGAACTCTCAATGTTCCTCCTAAAATCCCTCTACTTCAAGTTTCTCTCCATTCACTGCTATTCCTTAGTTGAGACCATGTTATCTTTCATCTGCAGAATCATCCAAGGTTTAACCCTTTGCCTACTTTCTTATCCCCACCCCTATGCCTTTGGGACAAACCTCTAACTCTTTTGGGCCCACCGCCTGCTCACTATCTTGTTTCCAAGTCCTTGCTTGCACACTCAACCTATAACTTATATTCTTGTCCTTCACATAAACCACTCTCTTGTCTCAAACTTTCTTACACTTTCTTATACCTTTCCCCCAGCTAACTTCTACTGTTCCTGATCCTTTAGGTCTCAGCTTAGATACACATACACACACACCACAAAAAGAAAAAAAAATTCCCATGAAACTGAATGGGGGAAAGTTGGTGTGAAGGAGAGAAAATGCTTCTTTTCCAGTCCTGCTGGCTCCCTACTGTGGGAACTCAGTTATGCGACGCCAGCCTTCTTTCTGCCCCCTTAGTCACCCAGTCCCCACAGAGATGGTCTATCTGGTAAAACCCAGTAGAATCATTCAGCCTCAGGAGACCTTCTTAGACCCAATCCTCTGAGGAACTAGCTGCCTGCAGAGAGCAACAGTCCAACCTCCTTGTAAGCCAGTAAGTCGGGCAAATTCAGGAAGTCCAGTTATTTAAGACCCAAGTGGTTCTCAGAACAAGTCCTAAAACACAATGATGTTTCAGGCTCCATCTTCACTCTTCTTTTCCAGACTGGAAAAAAAGATGCTATTTATTTTGGACTCCCTCCAAGGTCATGAAAACCCATCCTAACATGCCTCCTATTACACTATACTACCACTAGGCTGTAACCTTCTTGAGAGCAAGAATGAGCAATTCTCATGGCCTTCACACCCTTATTACAATGCCTAGCACATACCAAATGCTCAACATACTGATCAGTAAATGAAGTCCACCATGCCCTGCACCCCAGAAACCAGACCAGTGTCATTTTTCATGCACCTTTCTCTGCCCTCATACTTCACAAAGTCCACAATACCAAATTGTCTGTGCGTTTAGAAAGAAGCTGCACTCCTGCACTTCTTGCTACATGTCATTCTTTAAATCTAGATTACTTTGGGGGCCTGGTAAATTCCGTTTATGACAAACCTACTGCCAACATCATACTAAATCAAACTAAAATGGGGAAAAACTAAAAACTTTTCCTCCAAAATCAAGAAGAAGACAAAGATGTGCACTATCACCATTCCTGTTCAACTCAGTGCTTGAAACCTTAGCTAGAACAATTAGGCAAGAGAAAGAAAGAACAGGGATATGTGTAGAAGGAAAGAAGCCAAACTATCCTTATTTGCAGATGGCATGGGTCTTTACACAGAAGACTCACCAAAAAGCTCCTGGAACTAATAAATAAATTCAGCACAGTAGCATCAGGATACAAAATCAATACACAGAAATCAATAGCTTTCTTGTACTCCAATGATGAACCCACCAAGAAATTAGAAAAAAAAACCACTCGTAATACAGTAGTTTCAAGAAAATTAAATACTTAAGAAGTAACCTAACTGGAAAGTGAAAGACCGCTACAATGAAAACTATAGTACTTTGAAAAACGGAGATCAAAGAGGCATCAGAAAATGGAAAGATATCCCCTGTTCCTGGATAGGCAGAACCAATATTGTCAAAGTGGCCATACTTCCCAAAACGATATATATAGATTTAATGCAATCCCAATCAAAATACCAACAGCATTCCTCACAGAAAAAGAAAAATAAATCCTAAAATTTATATGGAACCAGAAGAGACCTAGAATAGCAAAAGTAATCCTGAGTATCAAGAGTAAAGCAGGAGGCATCACAACCCTGGATTTCAAGTTATACTACAAAGGTATAGTAATTAAAAAAAAAAAAACAGCAGGGTACTGACACAAAAACAGGTATGTGAATCAATGGAACAAAATAGAGTATGCTGTAATAACTCCAGGCACATTCAGCCATCTTATCTTTGACAAAAGGGCCAAAAACACATTCTGAAGGAAAGATAGAAAAACTACACCTGCAAAAGAATGAATACCCATATCTCTCACCATTTATTAAACTAAAATCAAGATGGATCACAGACTAAATATTAAAACAGAAATATTTAATCTGCTGGAAGATAAAACAGGTAAAAATCTTGACAAAGGAATAGGTAAAGACTTTCTGAGCAGAACTTCAACGTATAAAAAATAATATCAAGAAGGCCAGGGATTTAGCTCAGTGGTTCCGCTGCCTACCCTGCAAGTGCAAGGACCCAAGTTTGATCTCCACTACCAAAATAATAATAATAATAATAATAACATCAAGAATCAACAAATGGAAATACATCAAGTTAATAAGCTTCTGCACAGCAAAGAGAACAACCAACAGAGTGAAGAGATAACCTACACAATGGAAAAAATGTTTGGAAGCTACTCCTTGGACAAAGGAATAATATTTAGAATATATAAAGAATTCAAAAATAAAAGAATTCAAAATATGAGACCACAAACAATAGAAGACCCAATCAAAAAGTAGGCAAATGAAATGAACAGACACTTCTCAGAACTACAGACGGCCAATAAATACATGAAAAAATGTTCAGCATCTTTGGCCATTAGAGAAATGCAAATTAAAACAACAGAGATTTCATCTTACTCCAAAAAGAATAACTATTATCAAGAAATCAAATAGTGGGCTGGGGATTTAGCTCAGTGGCGCCACGCCTGCCTGGCAAGCGCAAGGTCCTGAGTTCAATCCCAGGCACACACACACAAAAAAGAATCAAATAGTAACAAATGCTGAAAAGGCTGCAGGGAAAAAGAACCCCTTCTGAAGTTGTTGATGAAAATGTAAACTAGTATAAGCACTATGGAAATCAGTATGGAGATCCCTCCCAAAAGTAAAAATGGAAATTTCATTGAAGTTATTCCCCTTCTAGGTATCTAGAATAAGTCATTGTATTACAGTGATACATGCAAACCCAAGTTCATAGCAGCACAATTCATAATAGCTAAACTTTTGAAGCAGCCTAGATATCCATCAACAGATGAATATATAAAGAATGTGGTATATCTGCACAATGGAGCACTACTCTGCTATAAAGGAAGATAAACTTGATTCATTTGTAGAGAAATGGATGTACCTTGCAACCATGTTAAATGAAATAAATCAGACACACAAGTTTAAATATCACATGGTTTAATCTTATATAAAAAACCTAAAATACAAGTAATGTAAAGAGTAAAATAAAAGATAAGAGGAAACAGAGAGCTAGATCTTTTGCAAGTGAAAAGGAGATCATGACATGGTGGGAGTGAGGAGGGAAGGGGAAGATGTAAAAAGAATTAATCTGTTATGTACATGTACCAACTCCCTATGATAAATGCAATTATTACTTACTGCAAGCATGCACTAGTCAAAATAAAAACTAAAATTTCACAAAATTAACTTAATCTTATCACATGAGGTGAATTCTGATATTTCCCATTTTATTCCAATTTATTTTTTTACAGTCTATTTTGCTCTACCAAATTGATTTCAAGGCCTACTCGTGCGCAATTATCCAGTTTCAAAACCATGAACTTTCTGAACTGAAGGTATGGATGTTTTTTCAACCACGATCATCTCCAAAGAACACCAGCACTTCATAGGAACTTAAAATTACCAACTCTTGATAGACAACTGAAGGGTTGGATATTATGCTCGGGTGAACCAGGAGCAATTAAAAACAGGGTTCATTTCTTTTTGGATTTTTACATCCCCAGAACACCACACAGAGCCAGGCCTAGAGCCAGTTCTCAACACATGTTTATTGAATTGAGACCTACTAGCTAATAGCACAATTTAATATAGCATTTCACAAATAAGTTTTATGACAAAAGCATTTCTCTTGGTCATGGCAGCAAAGATATCCAAATAAGGGGTTCTAATTATAGCTTGTATTTGCCCTCAAAAACATGATGTTCCTGGGAACAGCCTTCCACTTCACAGATGCTAAGACTTTTCTTCTTTCAAGAATTCAGACTCCATCCGCTATGTGCCAGGAAGGGGACAAACCACACTGACAGGTGCCTCACTTGCCTCAAAAACCAATCCTCACAATTTCTATTTTTCTTAGTTAAAGGAATTTCACAATTGTCAGATTACAATCAATCTTTAAGTGATTTATTTTTCTCTTCTCAAATTGTATTGTCTAATGGTGTCAGAAACTGTGATATGGTCTGTGTGACCTTACTATAATCCTAATGATTTGTGAAAAAAAAAACTGAAAAAGGGTTTTGACTGTTAGTAAGTTTTTCTACTTGACTAAAGAAATTTTGATAAAAGCTTAAGATGTTCAAATTTCTCTGGGGGCAGAACTTGTCTTGGATATCATTGCTTCTTTTTCCTTTCTTTTCTTTTCCCCTTCCTACTTCTTTTCATCTGTGTATGTTATGTTCATTATAGGTCCAGTGAAGATATGGTGACACAACAAAGAAGTCGGAGGGACAGAGGTGGAAGCCTTCAGATGCACCTCTCCCCGTTTTACCTCTGGGACGAGGAGTCTACAGACAGCTCAGGTTTTGATTTTTGTGCTGTTTAATTTTTATGTGAATTTTTTGGTGAAAATTCAGTACAATAATGGAGTCATTGCTGTCAAATCCCACTAAAACGGAGTTAAGGAACCACGGGAAAGAAAGGAAACTCTACTCAGGGCTGCCTACTCCAGAACTTTAGCATAGAAGCAATCTAAGGGGAAAACCTGTATCTTTAAGACTGTGTTTTGTCAGCAACTAACTTCAGAACTCTGACCTTACTACTTTGCTGCCAATCAGAAGTTTGCCATCTGTTAAAAGCAGGAAAAGAGCCTGTGACCTTTCCTCCAAAAAAACCCTGTGTAGATATCTCTGTGGTAGTGAAATTCCTTTATCCTCTGGTCACACCCAAGCATGTGTGTTTGGATTGCAATCCTATTCTTTGTTTCTTCCCAAACAAAACTTCTTTACTGTAGATTCGTCCTATTTTTTTTTTTTTTTACTTCTGATAGTTTGTATTAATGATTGATTGCACAGCCAAGATCTGCAACCATAGAAGGATATTCTTCATCAAAAAGGGCTTCATATAAGGCCAGTGTTGGCTCTAGGACTCACTCCCAACCGTGACCTCTCCTATTCCCCAAAGGGCCTGCTACGCTCTAATCCTTCCCTATGTGCACACGACTTTGAAACCTCCAACCTCGAAAATCAACATCAGACCTACATCTAATTTTGGAATATGACCCCAAAGGCTTCCCCTCTCCCCGGACAGTCCCAGCCCCGGAATCCAGATGCCCCGTCCTTGAGCTCGCCTCCCTGCGTTCTGGGACCGCTCGCCCTCGCTCCTGGGACCCCGGGAAGCCCCGGCTGCTCTCCTCCCCGGGAATCCCGGCCCTCTCTCCCAGCGCTCAGGACGCCCAGTCTAGGCGCGTGCCTCTCTGAGCCCTGGGACCTTGCTCCTCGCAAGGCGTGCCCGGGGCCGCCACCTCGGAGGCAGGCACTGGCAGGGGAGTAGCCAAACCCTCCGATCCGCCGGCGCCGCCTTACCCGCCGAGGACCGAGGCTGCAGGGCAGCTGGGAAGCCCGAGCAAAAGGCACACGGACCAGCCAAGCCATTTTGTCCGCAGATCTGTCCGGAAGACAGCACAGCGGGCGCAGGGCGGGCCCGGAGCGCAGAGATCTGGGGCGGGACGAGCGAAGGGAAGCTGAGGACCTGCAACCCAAGGCTGAGTAGGGGGTTGCCTCGTTTGGCCTCCCCTACTCTTTTCTGTGTGCTCCAGGCCCGGAGTGTTTTGTAAGGCGGGGCGTGGCAGCGACGTGTGCTTGTGTGGGTAGACAAACCCTTGGGCTCTGCAATAGTGTGCAGATTGCACAAGCCACGCGGAGTGCCAATACTTTTTTTTTTCACCAGTGACTTACGTTTATTCTTTAAATGCATGTTTAAATTTCACAGTCGATGTGGCGCTAAATCACTTTATGTCAGTAATTTCTCGGGTTTAAAACAGGGCCTCACTTTTCCGAAGGCCAAAACAGCTGAAGTTTCGCAGGACACACCGCCCCTTCGCTGAAATGCAGCATGACTTGGACTTTATTTTTCTCTGAAATAGCCTAAGGCACACCTAAAAAGCAATCACTGGCCTTTAGTACGGTTAACTCTTGAAGTCAGAGCTTTGAACTGCGCAGATCAGTTTGTAAGCTTTTTTATAAGCTCCTCCTTCCTTGACTTGAGATGAGAAAACGAAAAAAACCTGGCAAGCCACATAGCCTAGAAATATATATAATAAATACATAAATATATATAAAAAACCTGATATGTCATGTATTCATAAAATATATGTAGATAAGTCCATTTTATGACTTACCATTATAAAATATACCCGATCTACTTGAAAAGTTAAAATTTATCAAACTTGAAGTGCACAGACTATACACATGGAGTTATTTTCACTCAAGAGAAATGTAAAGGTCATAATGAAGAGCTAAACCACAACTATTTTAAATTAACTGCAGTACACCCTATACAGTTACCTCCTGTTGTTATTGTGATGACCCCAGGTGTTGCAAGTAATGTTTAAAAACTATCTGCTTATGCATGGTTTATTTCTCTAGGAAATTGCATATTGCAGTAATAGAGGATCTCTCACAGTTCCTTCTTGTTTCTCACTATATGTAACACATACAAAATAGGTTTTTATGTTATTAGTAAGACTTCTGGTAGGTAGCAGAGTATTAGTAGTTAAACTTTGGGAGAGTTGCAAAGGAGGCTATCTTTTTATTTACTGTCTTTCCTTCCCCTATATCCAGTACAATAGTGAATCCTTAACACTTGTCCAATGAGTAAGTCCTGACACTATTGCCATTTTCTAAAGATGCTATCATAAAAATAACAGAAAGGAAAATTTGTAACATTGATGGGAACTACAGAAGAGCAGACTAGGGCATAAAATAAGCAGCTGGTTCCAAAAGCAATTAATTATTCCTATTAAGCAGGAGCCATGGTATCTAAAATCAGTGCTTGTGATGTTGCCCATTTAAAGCTGGTATTTCTCAACATTATTCTTTGTTTCAGACTGTTCGGCACCTGCCTGGGTCACCTTTCCCATTGCTGGAGTGAATTATCTGACACCCACAATTTAAACAAGAATTTTTTGGGGTAATGGTTTCAGAGGATTCAATCCATGGTCAACAGGCTCAAAGGCAGGAATTTCATGGCTGAGCTGCTTAGTTCATGACAGTTAAGAAGGGCAACAGGGAAGCAGGGCTGGAGAGGAAAGGAATAGGGAGCAGGTATAGTACCCAAGGTCATATCTGCATGACCTACCCAGACACACTCAAAGTGAGCTTTACTCACCCCCTAGGTAGCACCCAAACCAATAAAGTTGACAGTTAAACTTAACAGTCACAACACATTATATATACATTTGATTAATCTTCACAAGCTTTTGTAAAGTCTATACTACAATTATCAACATTTGGGAAATGGAAACAAAGGGCAGTTAGGCATTATTGTCCAGTTTATGGAATCAAATAGAATCTGAGCCCAGATATCCTTGGCTGTAGGCTCCATGCTCTTAGGTACTGTACTTTATTTCTTATTGCTAGGATGTGGACTTAGTAGTTAGACTGCTGGGGCTCAAACTGATCTATACATCTCACTAAATGTGTAATGTTTAGCCAGTTATAAACTTTCTCTGCCTAATATCCTTGTCTGTGAAGTACACATATAAAAGGTTCATAAGGTTCTGCCAAGGCTTGGACATTAGTTATTGTTTATCACCAGAGACTGATATGTTTTATCTGCTTGGCACATAGAAGGCTGGGGGTTTTTTCTGACTTTACAATTGTCTGAGCAGACTGTCTGCAATTCTGGTTTAAAACTTATTCAATAATAATATTGTTTCCTTTTGTCTTTGTATAGAGGTTTTCTGGTGTGGTAGGAGATTTTTGTCCTTAATTATATTGCCCCAATAGCAGCAAATGTTAGCCAAAATTCTAGGCACCTAATCCTAAAATACATAATTACAACAGCCCAGACTGCTGTGGTAATAAAGAACCATGTCTCCTAGAAATGGCCAGGGGGTTACTTAGGGGAAAGGGAAGGAATAAAATGACTGCAGAATCTTTCACTGGTTTCTGTCCCATTATTGAAGAATATCAGTAATGGTCACCCAAAAGTGAGTCAGGATTACTTCTAATGGGAGATGCAAGAAAAATGTCCACCAGCACCCTGAGAGTTACACACCTGATTGTGAGAAAAGGAGGCTAAAGTTGTCAGTGTCCCTCTCTCTGGCTTTTGATTGGGTGCTCACTCCAGGGGTTGTACATCACAGGGACTGCTTGAGAGTGGCGCCCCAAGGACTCTGTCAAGTCTGAGGCTAAAGGGATCCAGGGGTTGCACTGAGAAGCAGACAACCTGATTATTTTGTTCTTGCCACAACTCTGCTACAAAGTGGCTTTCTGCTATTTGGCAAATAAAATTTACCAACTTTATTTTCCTCATAATTAGAGGCAATGATGTAATTCACTTCAAAATCACTTGTAGTTCTATAAATCTATGATTTTGCAAGCAAGTTAAATTTAGCAGAATTATTACAGGTCACCTGGTGTGATACTAAGAAGGTCATTGTGAAATGATGCTGTTAGGATAAAGTAACTGCTAGGTATGTCTTATGTAACTCTGGTGCTGGAATACTTCATTCAATTTACACCTTTTAGATAGTTGCAAAGCTTCAAACTTTCTAAGTACTTTGCATTCATTAATTAGTTTTTGAATGACTTCTGAAATGGAAGTTTGCCATTATATATAGTTATTATTTGATCTCATTCTGTAAAGTCTGGTCTTAATGCTCTGTTATTTGAGATTTTACATTCTTTTCTTTCAATTTTTTAAAAGTAAGTTATGCCAAACAGCTAATTTGATTCAAGTAGTTCACTGATGCTTCAATTCATTCTACTAAGTATATGCAGATTAGTCTTACACATACTGTTATATTCCCATATGAAGGTGAAATAAGTAAGACATACAGAAGTTAAATTATTTATTCTAATAAAATACATTTATTTTATCTACTGAATAATCTCCAGGATCATAAAATACATCTTGAATCAATCTTTGTTCTCCAATGCTTCTTTCCCCCACACCCCACTGACCTCAGTTCCAAAATAATAGTTGGGATAAGAAGTGAAAGAGGTTCAGTGAGTAGTCGAGTCCATGCAGTTAGGTGGTGGCCATGTGTCCACACTATGATGACTAACAGAAATACAAGCATAACTTAGACAATAGGGGCCAGAAGACAACTTAGACACCACCACCAAGGAATGAAAAAGAAGCTAATGTGTGTTTTATACCTACCATGTATAACATAGTATCTAATTTAATCCTAATAATAATATTGCAAAGCTGCTATTACTTAATCCTGCTTATTGAACTACTTTTGATAGTTGCATTACTTATCTTGAGACAATTAAATTCTACCTCTGTTAAACCTTTAATTTAAATTAACCTTATTAGAAACTAGTGGAAGGGTTAATAGAATTTTGGAGAACAAGATAGTCTTGCTTGTTTTAGTGGTGTTGGAGACTGAACCCAGGCCAAGTACTCTACCATTGAACTATTTGCCCAACCCTTTTCAAAATCTTTCCCAACTATTTTCCAACTATTTTCCCACTATTTGCCCAACGCTTTTCAAAATTTTTCCATGAGATTGGGTCTCACTAAGTTGGCAAGGCTGCTCTGGAACTTGTAATCCTCCCACTTAGGCCTCCTGAGTACCTGGGATTACACCCATGCTGCATACAGTGATCTTTTAAATGGTCTTACACTGAAAGGAATGGAGAAAGAAATTTAAGATATGTAGAAGAGATAACTGGTAAAGTAAGACCCTAGGAGAAATGAGAGGAAAGAGGTTTATGTGAAATTTGAGGAACTGTTCCTAAACTGGAAGATCAAGTCATATCCAGAAGTCAGATACGAAGGCCCCTAGTTAACAAGACAGACTCCATATTGCTGCTTGACCCACCTGCCTGCCCTTTAGATGAACTCAGAAGGAGAAAGCTTAGAAACCTCCTCCCCTTAGAAAGTCTCTTTAGAAATAACAATTAATCAACTATTGTTTTAAAAATGATGTAACAGCAGGACGTTCCACTTCTGTACCTTTTGCTTGCTTTACTAGTTCTATCCCATAGCGGGGCCTAGAAACTGTTGGCCTCAAAGGTGTATAAAACATGTTTGTCTCCCCCGAGTTGGGGCTCGAGTCCGATGCTCAGCTCCGGTCTGGCCGGTAGTAAACTCCTGTGTGGATTTAATATCCGTCTCTGATTGGTTCTTTCTCACTGGGTCTAACAAGATATAAGAAGGCAAAGATAAGACGTGGGTATAGATTTTAAAAGAAAAGAAGTTTGTCTCACTATAGAGATAGAAGTAGAATATAGTCATCAATTATAAGAAAACTCATCAATTTCCTTAATAAGCTGTGATTCCATATTATTAGATGGCAGGGAAAGGATTACCAGATTTGAGGAATTCGGCAAGTAATGATACAGCTCTTCAGGTTTATGAAGACTAGCTTTTCTTAAACGAGGAAGAAGAACTAAAGAATTATGCTCTGAACTTCAAATAATTTGTTTGTGGGTTTGCTTTATATTTTCAAAGACACACAGACTTTACTCAGAATCCTCACTGATTAGCTCATTATAGCACTATTTCATGGTTTGGGCTTTGTTAGAGCTCATAGGCATGTGAGCTGTAGACCTGAGCAAGAGCTAAGGGTAAAAGCAGTTATGAGAATGGCAGTGCAGTACTAGGAGCTGAGCTAAAGGTAAAAACAATGCAGTTATAGACCTAGTATAAACCTAGATAGGAAGGAGACTAAGAAGAGACTGACATCCTGGGTAAAATGGAGGAATCAAGTGACTGGAAGTCTGCACAGCACTTAACAGCAGGTGTAAAGGGAGTGCGCACATACAGAAGCTACAAAGCCAGCAGCTCACATCATAAAGTAGGATAATAATCCCAGAGGTGATGGATATGTAAACATCTAGAGTACGACCAGGCAAGAGGATAGTGTATGTGGAAAGAAATGAAAGTTACAGGAGCTGAGAGAGTCAGAAAAAATGATCTTGATCTAGGAGAGATTTTACAAGCAGAGCAAAGTAATACACTAAAATGGAAAGTAACATTTGATGAGGAAATAGTAGCTCTATTTGGTCCACAGCTATGGTAGGTATCATTGGGAAAGTTATTGGAGCAAACTATCCTAAAATCTATCAAGGGAAGCTGTGGCCCAGGGCGAGAAACATGTTTTATTTAAGACAAGATGTAGAGGAAGATTCTATAAAGACCCTATAGCCCTAAAAGTGTTTGTTAATCAAGAACAGAGGTAAGCAGAGATGCTAGCAAGCTAGATAAAGCAGAGAGCATGAAGCAATGAGCAGACCAATTTGCTACTGATTTTCGAATCTATTTGCATTGTGCTCCCTTTTTTCAATTTTTCTGGACTCTGCTTGTGAGATTTGTGTTGTTGCCAAGCAACAGATGGAAATCACGAGCTCTTCATTTTTCTTTATCACACCACCACTATTTTCCCTCCTGGCAATGTGACAGCAAATAAGGCTAGGTTATAGTGTAACTCAGCTGGAAAGGACTGGCCTAATAAGAGAAGGTGACTTTACCCTGGTGGAGCTGCAGGACCTAGCCAACAAGTACCATAAGAAACAAGGGGAATACTTATGGGACTGTATTCCAAGGATGCTAAACAAGAGGCCAATGGAAAATACATTTAGGTGAGAGAGGGCTTATTGATTTGGAAGAACTCTACGGAGAAATGACTTAACATCCTGGCAAGGACCTTGAGACACATTCCTATCTTGTTTCTTTGATAGCTCTAGAATTTTGAGAAAAAAATGGTAATCTACACTAAGAGAGGCAGAAGTGTCAGAATTGCCATGCATGACAGTGAATACACTGATTAGAATGTGCAGAAAAGAGAGAATGCTCTTGTAATGCCATGTAAGGCTGGACACACCACCAGATGTTGAAGTTCTGATTCAGATATTCCATTTATTAAAGTGAGAAGGAATTCTCTGGTGAGATGGGCAAAAGCATCATCGAGAATCTGAATGGTAGCTCTCTTCCATAGGTCTAATTAATAATCATAGATGCTGTTATAGAACTGACTTTATAGATAACAATGAGGATAATAGAATTCTGAAATAAAGGAGACTAGGCAGTGGCATTCAGCTATCAGAAAAATATAATTATCCCAATGACTGGCAAGACTGGAGTGGTAGCCAAAAACTCTTGACCCAGAGAGAGCTTTAGAGATGGTTAATAGAATATGGCCCTGGGGAGAAAGACAGAAGCTAGCCAGCAGGGTATGCTCAATCAAGAGAATGGAAGGACACCATGGAAAGATTATATAAAGAAGGAGGCTGCAACCTCAAGTGAAAAGTCAGTCTCTTACCCAATTTCCTGGCTTGTGCCTACTTAGCAATCCAGAACCTGTTGACTCAAGAGAGGCAGGATTTCCAGGAGGAAGGATCCTGCAACACCATGGCAAAAGAGCTACTGACTATGGACTAAAAATGTGAACCAAAATAAATCTCTCCTCCTTTAAGCTGTGGCTGTCAGATTTTGTGTTCCAGTTATGCAAAATTGACTAAGATAGCATCACTATTATGAAATAACTGACAAAGGCTCCTTGTAAAATAAAGAGAGGTTTATTTTGGCGTATAGTTCTGGAGGTTCGAAGTTGGTTCAAGTATCAACTTTGTGCAAGGTTTAAGTCTGTGGTCTGGGCCTCTACAGAGGGTCCCACATCATGTCAAGAGAGTTCCATTATTTTGAAGCAATTACTCATGTCTTGAGCCAGAAGGAGAGAAGGGGGTAGGGAGAGCAAGAGAGCTGAAGGCCCCAAGGACTTAAGGACTTCCCACTTACCCCTCATATCCTGAAAGTCCATCGGACCTCCCACTACCATCACTTTAAGGACTAAGCCTTTCTGTATAGACCTTGGGGGACACTCACCCAAATCATAGCAATACTCATGAACCCAAAATGTGACTATGGCCCTAGGTGGCATGGAATATACAGAAACCAGACAGTTCATGAAACCCTTACCCAGGTATGGCTTGCAGTGAGTCCATTGAGTACATGGACCATTTGATGGTCTTTTCCCTAGTTCCCAAATGTATAATAGAAATGGATATACTTTGTAGTTAGAACAACGTCCCATCAGTTCCTTGGGCTATGGAATAAGAGCTATCAAAAGACCTAAGGGCAAGTCTGTAAAATTGCACAGTCAAGATAATGAATAAAAAAATACAGGAGAATGGTAGCTATTAGTGCCTTTTTTGATTTTCTACATATCTCCACTTAATTCACCATACTTGCCTTATAAAAGACTAACAGTTCATAGAGAAAAAAGCAGTACTACAATGCAATAAAAAAAAAAAACCTCAACTACAGCTGCTGAGGCCTGAAGCTGTAGCTCAGTGGTAGAGCACTTGCCTAGTGTCAGGAGCAATGCTACATAACTTTAGGGAAAAACCATTTGATTAAGCCTAGCTCTCCCACCTACAGGCCAGCTATGGCATTTTGAGGCATAATTCCATTTTGGCCTCCAGTCACAACTGAGACCTCAATGATCCCATGACGCTGTGATGCTCCATGACCCGATTACACCAGCTGAAGACATCCTGGAAGGAACAAAATCTTCATCTACTCAGTTCCTCATTGTTCTTGGATTTCCAACACCTCCCCCCCCCCCACCAGTCATTTGTTACACTTTGTTTATCCTGATGTACTGAACTCTCTGCAAGTCATCTGTTACATCTGTTTCTCCTGATGTACTGAATAAAAGGTGCAGTAAACTGGGGGCTTGGGGCTTTGGTCTTTGCCCCCCAGAGCAGCACTGATCAGACTCAAAGCTCAGCTTCTCAGTCTCATTTTTCTAACTTTCCTGTAATTCACTGTGTACTGCCGTGGCTCGCAGGAGACTAGGACTTACTGCAGAGGTTCTAGTAAGGTCCTCTTTCCCTGTTCCCTACAGCCTAGCAGGTTTGAGGCCCTGGATTCCATCCCCAGTGCTGGAAAAAAAAAACAACCCACAAATTACAGCCTCTGCACCTGGTGTGAAATCTTACAGGAGCAGAGAAATATGAGTTCAGGTAACTGGCTTGAGCTGAGTGGTATGATGAACATTTTTTCCCCCAATCTTCTCAGGAAATATACTCTAAAAGTGTTCATATTCAATTAGAAAGAATAATAGAAAATATTTACAGTGCTGTCCCATGGCTATTTTGCTTCTCTTAATTTCTATCACAATACACCCCTAATCTGAAAATTCAAAATCTGAAATGCTCCAAAACCTTAATTTTTTTGAGTGTTAACATAAAGGTACAAGTTTCATACCATAAAACTTTATTTTGTGTAAAAAATGTAAAACATTGTATAAATTACCTTCAGGCTATGTGTGTATGTGTATGGATTATAAATGAATTGTTTAAACTTGGGTTCCCTCTCCCAGATATCTCATTATGTATATGCAAATATTTCAAAATATGAAATAAATCAGAAATCCAAAACACTTCCAGTCCCAAGAATTTTGGATAATAGAAACTCAATCTATATCGTTTTAACAACTCTAAACTCACTGGCATGCTAATCTACTACACGGTCGGTATTATACAAATCAGATTGGATGAGCAAGGATTGGCCAGCATGCTGGAGGCCTTGTTGAGAAACTCCAGAGTGTGGGAGAAAATTCCTACAAAGTTTTGAGGATCCACCACTTCAATGAAATTTAGAGATTTGGGGATCCAAGGGAATACTTTTTGGTGTCTTGTTTAAGAAAGATCGCCGTATTTCCAAAATATTTTTTTTTAGATATTATTTTATTGCCATATTTAGAGCTGTGATCCATCTGGAGTTTGTGAGATTTTTGTTTTGTTTTATATCTGTGAGGCAGGGGATCAGTCTCCGTTGCTTGTATAGTGTTAACCGCTGTCCATAGGATGATTTTATTGGGAGGAAAAAAATGTCACTCCATTGCACCTTTCAAATCTTAAATTAGCTTATCTCTGTGAATCTCTTTAAGTCTGTCTCTTCTGACCCCTGTGCCTATTTTCTATTCTTGTGCCAACAGAACATTGACTTAATAACTATAACTTTATTGCAGTTTTTAATATTAATAGTCCAGCTTCTACAAAATTGTCTTGGCTATACTCACTGTTTGCATTTCCACGTAGATTTTTAGAATCTGTTTATCAATTTCCACTCAAAAATCTTCTGGGGCATTACTAAATTTGCATTGAATATATAAAGCAATTTTGGGAGAAACTATATCACAATAGCCCATAAACATGAACTATTATCTTTGCATTTATTGAGGACTTTAAAACTTTTCTGGCAATAATGTTTTGTATCACATCTTTTTTTAATGCAGGGCCTTCCTTATACTACATTCCCAGCACTACATCACATCTTTTGAAGGATTTATTGCTAAATATTTGATCATTTTTGATGCTACTATAATTATCTATTTTATATATCACTTTCTATTCTAGAATGAAGGTACACGATTCAATTTTGTATCTAGTGATCCTATCAAAGTCAATTAATTCAAATACTTTGCCAGTAGATACTTTCAGATTTTTAATGTACACAATTGTGTCATTTGTAAATAATGACTTATTTTTTTTCCTTTCCAATCTGTATCTTTCGTGTTTTTTCTACTTTATTGTGTTAGCCATAGCCTCCAATTGCATACTGAAAATACGTGGTAAGAATACATGGTTCTTCTTTCATTCTTGATCTCATGGGGAAAGTCAATAATTTACCTTATGTAATCCAAGCTCTAGTTTTTTTCATAGATTTTTTTTTTAATCAGATCAGGATGTTCCTATTTTACAGAGATGTTATCATAAATGGGTGTTTAATTTTATCAAACGCCTCTTCTTTGTAACTATTAAGATCATAGGACTTTTCACCTTTAAAAAAATTCTGGTGGATTCGATTGTTTTTCCTAGAGTTAACCCACCCTTTAAAAGTCTCACTTAGTTGTAACTGTTTCTTTTATAATACCACTTGATTCAGTTTGCTAATCTCGTGTTTAAGATTTTTGCCTTAACGGAGATGGCTAAGCCAGCCTTTTACAGTGAGAATATTTTTTACATGATCAGAGTGCGCTCTCAGGTGTTCACTTGGCAGGGTGCAGGCAGTGTGTGAGAGGTAAGTGGTGACTGCTAGGGTATTAAGAGGATAGGTGGAAATGGATAGTAGACTGACCATCATTTTAATGTATTTAATTAGAAATTTTCCTTAAGGTGATTTGGATATAATTTTTGAAGTTCTTTTCATTCACAATAAGAAAAAAGTAGACAGATAACCTTACATTCTCTGAACACCTCAAAATGAGATGGGTATTTCACACGCGCTGCTCCCTTTCCAGCCACCAGATGGCACCCAAGCTCCCACGACGCACTCAGGCCGCTCCCCCGGCTTCCCGGGGACTCGCACGGTTCCTGGGAGCGCGCACGTCCGTACCCGCGCGAATTGCAGAAGCCGTGGCCTTCCACATAGGGTACGTGCTGCACGGCCGCGCAGGTCCTGAGAAGCCGGACCCATGTGGAAGCTGCTACCTGTCGCGGGACCGGCTCGAGGTAAGGGTGGGAGAGAGATGTCGGGGTCCCGTTTTCCCGGAGCCCGAGCCGCGGGAAAGTCCCCTGAGCGGCGCTTCCGGTCCGTTCTGGCCGACTTCCGGCGCCTCCTTCATTTCCGCCCTGGGGTCTGGACGCGGGTTGCGGGAGCCGGGGGCTGGCGGGCGAGCCCGGTGTTCTTCCGGGGCGGCGCGGGGATTTGAACCTGGCTGTGGAGGGGCGGTGGGGCGGGCGCTTTCCCCGGCCCGCCACAGGCAGCCCTGGCCGTGAGCTGTCGCGGGCCGGACCCCGGGACCGCCGCACCTCACCCTGTCTGGAGCGCAGGGTTTATTTTTGGAAAGAAACACGCGGCAGTCACAGAAATGCGTACTTTGTTTTGTTTCAGACCCTTTCCCCATGACATCAGTAGAACAGGAAAAGTTGATTTCCCCCCTTCTTTGCACTTCAAGCAGTAGAAAATGTTTATCACATGTTCAGTAGGTTTCCTTTTGTATGGTCATTATGGGTTAAACGGGTACCTACGACTGGGTCATGTTCCCAGGAAGTTTACATTATGATTGGGAAAAAAAAGACCAGTGAAAAAAGGGGAAAACGCAAGAAGAAATGCATCCCTGTGGCTTGTAGCACCACAGAGGTAGGGCACAGATTTTGTTAGTGAGCAAGTAAGATTGAGTTCAAGAAACAGCTTAAGTTTTCCCCTTGGGTTTCCTGTAGTTGTAAAAGAAAGAAAAAAACTTTAAGACAAATTAAGTTGAGCAGTCTGTTTGAGGAAAGGAGGGTTCATGAGTCATGCATCACCCTGAACCACTAGCGATTCAGAGCGCTCCCACCCAGCACCTTGGCCAGGTAATATTGACATACAGGAAGTGACGTTACAGAAACATTGATTGGTTCCACCTTAGCATTTACCTTATTTTCCGGAATAGTGTGATGAAGTATTTACTGTATATGGGTGTGGTCTGATCACTGAATCCATTTAATCAGGTTTCAACTATAGCATTGCGATTTATTTGGTAGTACATGAAATTTATAAGTTATTTTCAGGGAGTACTGACTCCTCGAAAAATATTTTTCCCCTCTAGAAAAATGGTATAACTTTCCATCTATTTAAATGGTATCCTTCAGTGAGGCTTTGCTAGAAAACACAACTTTAATATGAAGTTGACTAATATTTAAGTAGTGAAATAAGTGTTTTATTTAAATATTTGTCATACCTATGTCATGGATATTGTACACATAGATATTTATTTGTATATTTCTGTGTGTTCAGTGTGCACTTTAAAAATTTTATATTTTTGCTTTCTCTTAGGAGAACCATGTAGACTTTTGACTGGTGTTGAGTATGTTGTTGGAAGGAAAAACTGTACCATTTTAATTGACAATGATCAGTCCATCAGTCGAAATCATGCTGTGTTAACCGCTAACTTTTCTGTAACTAACTTGGTATGTTTCTGATTTTATTTCTCTAGTTCACAGTAGGGGAGTTGAAATCACAAATGATTATCTCTAAGCAAATGTGAGAGAGTTCATAGGACCTTTTATGTCATGAAACTGTTTAGATTTCTTGTAGTGTTAACAAAATCAAATACTTGTGTTTGGGGCTGGAGTTGTGGCTCAGTGGTAGAACATGTACATAGTGTGTGTGAGACCCTGTTTGATCTCCAGCACCCCCCAAAACAAAAAAAAAGACATAACTGGCAGTGTTTCATGTGGTATTTGTTTATTTTGGTATTTGAATTTTCTCTTTTAGTATTATACACCTAAAGATTTAGAAACTCAGCGCAAGTAGGGGATACTTACTTTTAGTTACTTAGCGCTTGATGTTAGTCACTTTCCCTCAAAGTGATGGAATACCTACGATAAACAACCCGAAGGAGGGGAGGTTTATTTTGGCTCACAGTCTCAGTGGGTGGTTGCTTTGCCATGTTTGCTGTGGGCCTGTGGCAGCATCACACACCATGACAGGAACACTTGGAGGAGGCTGCTTACTTCATGGCAGCCAAGAAGCAAAGAGTGAGACAGGTCCCATTAACCCCTTTAAGGGTGTATTCCCAATACCTAATTTCCTTCCACTGGGCTCCATCTCTTAAGGGTCTGTTGTCTCTCAGTAGTACCATAAGCCTTTAGGAGAGACTACAGATCCAAGCCAAAGCACATTTGTGAATGGTTATTGTGTATCAGTCATTGTGCCAAGTCTGAGAATAGAAGAGTGAAGGGACCTTCGTGATTCCTGGTCATAGAGGTTATGTAGCTCCATGTGGACCGAGCCATTTCCCATAAAACATATGTTTGTTTCCACAGTAGGAATTGATATGTTTCACTAGGAAAAATAACTCTGTGTATGCCATGCTGCTCCTTTGAATTGCTTTGAAGTTGTTTCAATTAAGTATGAGTAATAAAAATATATAAAAATTTCTGCTTATAATAATACTTATGAAAAAAGGTTTATGGTACTAAAGAAAGAAAAGCCGTTATTTAGAACAGATTGTATATATGCAAAGGCTGGATTTGTTCAGTAATATTTTGGTTTTGTGTCTTTTTTTAGGCATAAAAAAACATTATTCAAATTGCTACACAGAAAGTAAACTACTATAAGACAGAAACTCTAACCAAAATTTATTCTTGTTGGACTAGTACTTACAATGTCACATTCATGATTTAAAGAGGAAAAGGCATTTTTTTAGAAATGCAATTGACATCTTATACCTGAAATAGATGGTATCAAAGCAAAAATTGACCAAATGTATGAAATTGAGGGGTCAGAAAAATCCCCATTGACTTATAAAAATAAAAAAAAAATTATGTTCTGAGAGGATTAATCCTGGATTAAGAAATTTCCTTAAGGGAAAGTTTAATTGCTGGTTGAGTAATCATTCCCTGAAGGCAACCAAAGAAGTAGCTATTGTCTGCCTAACTATTCCCCATTCAGAAAGTTAACTAATCATTTGTGAGCTTTTCCCCTGGAAATGATATTACTGAGTGATAAAAGACTTTACATTATTTATTGATTTTTTTTTTTCAGCAGCAAACAGGTGAAATTCCTACTTTAACAATAAAAGATAATTCTAAGTATGGTACCTTTGTTAATGAGGAAAAAATGCAGAATGGCCTTTCTCAGACTTTGAAGACAGGGGATAGAGTTACCTTTGGAGTGTTTGAAAGTAAATTCAGGTAAGGACTTCTTATATTAAAATGGATATCTTTATTTGACATCAACCAAATTCTAAAGGAAAAGTATATGGATAATGAATTGAAAACAATCCAGTTTTGTTCCTACTTGGCAAAGTAGTGAACTCGGTGCCCCATGGGGTTAGAGCATTTATCAGTCACAGGTAGTGATGAGGTTGAATGAGAGGTGAATGGTCCCTGAGAGCCTTTGTGGGACCTCAGTTGCTTGATTCCTCATAAGTGAAAATGTAATATTAACTTTGGTCTTTTTTTTTTCCTATTCATTGGAGCTCAAAACTTAGGAAGTAATAAGTTCATAGGTTAGGAAGTTTAATAACAAAAACTAACTATATGTATTGTGAGTGTAAAGATTGTCATCCCTACAATAATACAACTTTATGGAACTTATTTTCATTTACAGAGTAGAATATGAGCCTTTGGTTGCATGTTCCTCTTGTTTAGATGTCTCTGGGAAAACTGCTTTGAGTCAAGCTATATTACAACTTGGAGGACTTACAGTAAACAGCTGGACAGAAGAATGTACTCACCTTGTTATGGTATCAGTTAAAGTTACCATTAAAGTAGGTTGAATTTCTTTTTCTGTTAAATTCTGTAAACTTAAGCTTATCCACTGTAGACAGACTTTTAAAAAATTTTACTTTGAGACTATCAGAACTGTTACAGATTTCTGTCTTTCTTCTGCCTTTTTTAGTCCCTTTTCTTCTTTAGTCTGCCTTTTTCTTCTTCCTTTTTTAGGCTTTTCAGATAAACTGTTTATGTAAGATAAGAAGAAGCACATAAAATTATTTTCAGATTTTAATTAAACATTTTCAGAAAGGAATCATATCCTTTTACCAAGAAGTTTATTAGAGTTCATATTTTGTCTAAAAACAAAGAGACTAAAGATTAACTCCCCCCCTCCCATCTTCAAAGTTAGCATTTTGTGTCTCCTGTCAGGTTGTCTTCCTCCAGTTTGTTACCATTTTATGATCTCATGCTCTCTATTTAGTTTTTGATTTAAGTCCTTGTTCACAAAGATTTAAGTTCTTATAGTTTAATATTACCTTAACCTGCACAGTCTAGAGAAATGTGTCTGCCATTAGAAGATGCTATTATTTATTAAAACAGTGCTATTATTTTGATATATTTTCAGGTTTTGCATCTTTCTCAAATTTGTTTATGTCCAAAGCTAATTGAAGAATGACATTGGGAAGTGACTCATCTCCTTTTATGTAGGATGATTATAGATACATGGGATTCTTTGGGGTTAATATCTATATAGAAATGATTCAAAACTTTTAGTATTTGATATAATTAATTGAATGGAATATATGTATCATGCTAACGAGCGCCACAGAAGCTCTTGCTGCTCAGATTGAACCTTAAGTTAAATTTTTCCCTTGGTGGGATTATACCTGGACAAGAGTTTAATCTTTGCAAGTTTATGAAATTGATTTTATATATTCAGTGCCTGATTAGCCCCTGTAATATTAACATATGCTAATAAACCCAGAGATAGTAGATTCATAAATCAAAATGCCCATTGTTAATTTACAGTAGGGATACACCTTTCCAGTGATCAGAGTGTTTTGAGTGTGGGTTTCAGGAAATCCCTTTTATGATATTAAAGTAATTAAGAAATGGAGCAGTTATACACTTGGTTTGGTGGGTGTGAAACAAGATCAAAGGCAGGTAGATCATCCTGAGAGTTTTTACCAAGTCTGTGATAGACCTGGACATTATTCTAGTGACTGAGATGCTGGTGGCTGTTTGTGGATCTCTCCACTAGAGATAACAACATGACTTGGGGAATTTTTCATCCTTTTTCAGTCTTATTAGTATTTCTGATCTACTAATATGATATACCAAAAAAGAAAACTTTGTCATTTTTTTTGGTGAATTTTTTTTAAATGTTACTTTATGTCTTTAAAAACCACTGAATATTAGAACCAAAAGAGAACTTAGAACAAACTGAGGCAGACAAAAATTAAATAGCTTTCCCAGAGTCACCTGTGCACTAAGTCCATTGTTGAATTGCATATTTGGTAAAGGTAAAGATTTCTTTATACTAGAAGTTTACATCTCAAGTTGTGTTCTTGAGACATACCCTAAATCTGCTCCTGTTAGGCAATACCTTTTGTTACTAAAATCATATAGATATAAAGTCTTTAGTTGGATTATTTTCTAGTTATGACAAATCTTTAATTTTCATTTCCCACTGTAATATTTTCTAATCTTTTTAGATTTTGTGGTTGCATTTTGAGGCTCATAGCTTATTTACATAGTTTTCCTTTATATATTTAATACTGTATTGTTTTCTCATGCAGTAGATGTTAATGTTCTCCTTTCTACTGTATATTTTAATATTTTAAAATGTTTTTATAATTGGAATGCATTCTAAAATTCATTTATATTTTGTTAGGTTATTCCATCCTCTCCCAAAAGCAGTTTTTAAATTAATACTGTGATTTGTAACTTAAACTTAAGTGATTATATAGTACTTGTTTTCTAACCCTAAATAACAGTGACCAAATACTGTCTTCTATTTTATAAATTGTGCCGTTGTTATAAATTTAGAAGTATGAAAAGGAAAAAAGTGTAGAACAACCTTTTTGTAATTTATAACTTAAAACTTCTTTTTTAAGCTAAGGTATGAATATAAATTTACTAGTATTTTCTTTATTTTAGACAATATGTGCACTCATTTGTGAACGTCCGATTGTAAAGCCAGAATATTTTACTGAATTTGTTAAAGCAGTTCAGTCCAAGAAACAGCCTCCACAAATTGAAAGGTATATTGTATATTTTAAATGTAGTAATATATGACACATTGCTTTTATTTAGATTAATTCCCTCTTTAATGTCTCTTTCAGGATGTAGTAGTTGCTTTGATGGTGTAGTGTTATTAATGACAGGTTGTTTTCATTTTGTCAGCATATGGAGAAAGTATTCCCCAAATTCTTTGTTGGTTGTTTCTTATTTCCATGAGACAAGTGTTAAATAAATGCTAATGTTTAAGGAAAAAATTGAAGGACAACAAATGGCCCTGAAATGTGGCCAAAAGAGTTCATGTTTCAGTGCTAGGCATCTTGCAAGAGTAACCCCGGCACTGCACTGTACAGTAACTCTCTTCAGGAACCACCCCATCCAGGGCCTGGAATGTTAACAGCGCCATGGCCTTGAGTGTGGAGCCTCTTTCTTCTAAACATCAGCTGCCTCATTTTAAAAATGAGACTAATACTTGTTCAGGTTTTTTTTAAGTATTGAAATACAGTATTAAATACAGTATTTAAAGTCTGAGCATATCGTTTGGTATCATAATAAATGCTTGGCTTGCTAAAAAAAAAAAATTCATTGTTGCCCATTGTGGCAGCACACACCTGTGATCCCAGCACTGTGGGAGGTTGAGGCAAGAGGATCGCAAGTTCTTGATTACTGAGACTCTGTTTCAAAAACATTTTTTTTAATTCTCTTATTGGTACATTTTAGGTATACATTACGTTTGCATTTATCATTGGGTGCTGGTACCTGTACATGATGTATCTTGGTTCTTACTGTTTCCCCATTATCTGTGTGCCCTTCACCCCCTCCACCCTTCCCCATTTAGATAGACTTCATTTCCTTTTTTTTTTTCTTTTCTCATAATTTTTGCTTTCCCTTCTTTCCTTTCCCCTTCCCCTCCCACCACCCCTTCTCCTTTGGACCTTTTCTTCCTATTTCAAATTATCAATT
>NW_004624744.1:2024775-2035304 GCF_000247695.1 Heterocephalus glaber
AGCTTGGTTCAGTTCTAGAATTTCATTGTTAATTTTTTGTCTAGATAATCTGTCTTTTTGTGATAGTGGGGTATTGAGGTCCCCCACTACAATTGTATTAGTGCTTATTTTGTTTTTCCTGTCCATTAATATTTGTTTTATATAGTTGGGGGCATTCATATTTGGTACATATATATTTAGAATTGTCATCTCTTTCTCTTGGATGGTTCCCTTCACAAGGATGTAGTGACCATCTTTGTCTCTCTTAGTTTTGGTTTGAAATCTGCTTTCTCTGCAAATAAGATGGTTACCCCTGCTTTTTTCTGGGTTCCTATGGCATGGAGAACTGTTTTCCATCCTTTTACTTTTAGTCTATGAATTTCGTTTTGAGTTAGGTGTGTTTCTTCTATACAGAATACTGTTGCATTTTGCTTCTTAATTCTGCCAGTCTGTTGCTTTTGATTGGTGAATTGAGGCCATTAACATTGATGGTTATAATTCATAAATATTGACTCATCCTTGTCGTGATGTTTTACTTTTGTTGGCTCTTTTATTATTTTTTCCCCCTTTCCCTTTAGTTTCTTACCTTGCCTGGTGGCTTCCCTCTGTTGGGCCTCATGGAGTTGTGACCTTCATTGTTTTTTTCTAGGATATTGTTTAGAATTGCTTGTAGTGCTGGTTTGGTGTTCTTGAAATTTCTCAGGTGTTCTTTGTTGTGGAAGTATCTAATTTCCCCATCAATTCTGAAAGATAATTTTGCAGGATATAACAGTCTAGGTTGGAAGTTATTTTCTTTTAGGGCTTGAAATACTTCACTCCAGGCTGTCCTTGGTTTGAAGGTTTGTGTTGAGAAGTCTGCCATGATTCTGATGGGCTTTCCTTTGTGGGTGATTTGTTTCTTTTCTCTAACTGCTTATAGGATTTTGTTCTTCTGTTGGGTTTCTGGGATCTTAACTATTGTATGTCCAGGTGTAGATCTTTCTTCATCGTGATTAGTTGGAGTTCTGTATGCCTCACTTATCTGTATGTTCAATTCTCTGCCTCTGTCTAGGACATTTTCAGCTATTCTGTGAACAGTTTTTCTATGTCAATTGTACTTTCTCCTTTTTTTTCATGGACTCTTATCAGTCTTATGTTATTCTTCTTTGCATCAACTAGCAGCTGCTGGATTGATTTCTCATGGTCCCTTACTGTTTTTAAGAAATCTCTGTTTTCATGGTCCTTAACTGCAATCCTGACTTCTATATCTGATATTCTGTCTTCAGATTCCCTTAATCTGCTGTGCATACTTTCAGTGGAATTTTTAATCTCCTGAATATCTGTTTAAATCTGTTTCACAGATTCCATTTCTTTCTTTTTTTTTTTTTTTTTTGGCACTGGGGATTGAACTCTGGTCCTTGTGCATGCGCAGAAGGCGGCAAAACCATTGAGCTAAATTCCCGGCCCTCCATTTCTTTCTTTCTTTCTTTCTTTTTTTTTTTTTGGTGCCTGGGATTGAACTCGGGACCTTGCACTTGTGAGGCAGGCGGTGGAACCATTGAGCTAAATCCCTGGCCCTCCATTTCTTTCTTAGGTCGGGCGATCATGGTTTCCATTTCTTTCTTATTACTGGGCATTCATAGCTTCTAGATGTTTCTGCTTGTCTATTTTTTCTTAATCTGTTTCTGTTCTAGAGCCTCTAATCATGTCTTTCACTCTGCCCACCATCTCTGTAGTTATCTGGGAACTTATTTCTGCTTTAAATTTTTCTAGAGCCTCATTCATCTGTTTTGTTACTTCCTGTGCTATCATTTCAGGGTGTCCAGGTTGTTGATTATCAGATTTTTCTACCTCCTTTTCCCCAGAATTTACCCTTGGTGGGGTGGAAGTCTGAGTTTGTGGTTTGCTCAGATGTCTTCTCATTTTTGTTTTTGGTACTGTCCTTGGTTTAATTCCTGGGTTGATACTTCGAAATTGCTTGTTGTAAGTATCTTTGTTGCTTGTAATTACAACCCCGTATAGAATGATTGCTTCTCAGAGGTGTCTTCCGGATATAGCTGGTCTTTAGGTTTTGAGTCTCTAATGACTCTGAGGCTGTCTCATTTTCATTATACCAGGAAGGACCACTGACTTCCATTGACTGGTCAATCACAACACCTTAACCCAGGTGATACAATCAGCAACACAATAGCATCAAGTACCTCTTAGAAAAATGACAGTTTGTGAAAGTTATTAATCTGTCACCTTTAACTGTTTGAATTAAATCAAAATCAAGGACCCACCCAACATATGTTGTTTATAGTGAATAAACTCTTCAGTATAGCAGCTTTACCCTTCGGGATGGGGAGTTAGAAGGAGTTGGGGAGGGAGGGATAGGTAGAAGGATAGGGGAAGGTTAACAGTGAGGCCAGAGAAGGAAAAAGAGAATCAAAGAAAAATAAGAAATCTGAATTAGGGCCAGAATAGGAACAAAATGGGAGATGAAGAACAGTGTGGGAGAACAAGAGAGTGAGTGAGAAAGGAAAGAGAAAAGAAAGAAAAAAAATAAGAGAAAAATAAAAATTTGAAAAGAGTAGGAAAAAAATTAAAAATAAGCAAAAAAGCCCAATAATAATAATTTTGGAAATAAAAAATGAAAATGAAGGGCCTCCTTCAGGGTCTGTCTCTGCTGTCACAGTAGATAACGTGGGCAGCAGTGTGCAGATATAAGTCAATGAGTCTCAGCAAGCTAGTCACAGCCTCGTGGGATTCAGGCAGATTTCTGGCGGCAAGTCCCAAGTTCAGCTCCCTGTCCTCCTGCAGGGTTGAACTCTGCAGGGTTATACTGCAGGTTCCAATTGCCCTTTCCCCGAAGGTAGTCCAGGTTCTGATGGGAGGTGATGATGCCTCCAACTTACCCAGTACGGTGGTCTGGTGTCCCCTTTGTCTTTGTAGTGTGGAACCAGGTAGCGGTGCAGCCAAGGGAGCGGGGGCGGGGGGGGGCGGTTAAGTGGATCACCGCCATGGGCGTGGCCAGTGGCTAGGGGTCCTCACCTTCTGGCTGGTCATCGCCAGTGTGCTTGGCATGGGCTGGATGGGGTGGGGCTCCTGGCAATCCTGGACCTCTCTCTCCAGCACCCCGCCGGTGTGCTTGGCGCGGGCTGGATCCTCTGTTTCAAAATTTAAGAAAAATTAAAAAGGGGATGGAATTTAACTGAGTGCAGACACTCTGGGTTTAATCCCCAGTACTGTCCAAAAAAATGTTGCTAATTGCAACAACATTTGGGAAAATTTGTAGTAGTTTTTTTTGTTGTCAACACTGTCAAATTGGTGAACCATCAGACTAGGGGATCTCTCTACTGTATATATTATGTTAGTGATGGTTTGAGGTAATATTAATTATGGTTGAAGAGGAAAATATTTGATACTTTTTTCAGATTGCATGATGAAAATGCTGGAGGCTTTAATGGTAGATATTTGTAGTTAATTTAATAGCAGGTGAACTTAAAAAATGTCAATAGAGTATAATCAGTATATCATAACAGATTGTGTATTTGTAAGCTCATCTTTATAGGACAATTTTTAGTATTTGAAAAGGTTTAAAAATTAACATGTTTTATAAGATCAGAGTTTTATGACCAGTTTTAAACTATTACTAGCTGTAATAAGCTATTTTTCCCAGTGCACAGTTTTTTAGGGACTATTTATAATTATATTGATAGTGGATATCTGCTTTTAACAGTAGCCAAAAATCAGATTTTTCTCTTGATAGGTTTGATCTGGGAGATTTCTTATATTTTATAACCTGGTTAACAGATAATTAATATTTTTTTAACTCTGGAAAACAATTCTTCAATTTTTAAATGGATTATTTCCATCTTGAGTCTTATATCCTGTGAAAATATGAAAACATGGGTCTCTCCTCAAGAAACTTTATTTATGTACTATAGACTTGCACTATTTCAACATGACATTTTGCCCAGAAGCATACTGATGGACCTGTCTGGGAGAGTCCATAATTAGTCTAAATAATAATCCCAGCTACAGATATAAGCCATTGTTAATTCTAGATTACTTGAAGGTGTAGGGTCTGATAAGTTTTTACTTAGACATAATGTCTTTACAAAGATGTAATGTCTTTTATGATCTTGGAAATTTTAGAATTTGTCATTGAGTCCACCCCTTTTTTTTTCAGATTTTCAGGTCTGTTTAACTTGAAGCTGTTTTTGACTATAAGTTCAGCGTAGTTTCTTTTGATTCAATTTCTGACACCACTGACGTACATTACTATAATAAAACATCTCTACTATAAAATTGTTCAGTAAGTTTTATTTGACTGTTGACCAAGAAAGACTATTACATTAGCCCATATTTGATTATGGCAATTGAGAATCAAATTTTCAGTATTATTTTAAAATACATAATCACTTGTCTTAATAGATTCCTATACCTATGTGGTTCCATTTCGGTATACTTGTTGAAGACTTATTTGACTGAGTGCTTCATTATTAATAGAAAAATAATTATTTTAAGTATTAACTGTAATGAGTTACAAAAAGGAAATAAATTGCAGTGACTCTTATTACACAAACACCTCCCCTTTTTATTCGGAAAAGGCATAATCACTAGTCCTGAATTTAAATTAGGATGCATACTATAATATCTTTATCCAGCAAAAAATACATACTGATTCAGTACAAGTATCTCTCTATCTCTACATGTTTGCACTGTCATCAAGCAATAGGGTAAGCCAGGGCCAGTGATTTAGCTCAGTGGTTCCACTGCCTGCTGTGCAAGGTCCCGAGTTCGATCCCTGGTACCAGAAAAAAAAAAAAAGAAAGAAAGAAACAGGGTAAGCCAAATTTACAGCTTCAGATACCTGGCATGATTTGTGATATCTCATTGTTGTAAACCATCCTGGTGTAGATGGCTATTCTGACTCCATTTAAAAGAAGTATTTACTTTAGATCATGTATACTCTAATAGGGGAAGTTTATTAAAGATATATGTTGGGCCAGGGATTTAGCTCAGTGGTTCCACCGCCTGCCTGGAAAGTGCAAGGTCCAGAGTTCGGTCCCCAGTACCAAAAAAACAAAAGATGTATGTATCTGAATGTGAGAAAATTACCACTTAGAAAAAAGGAGTTTGCTTTTAATTTTACAAAGTACCGCGTATCATGATGTGCTCTCTCAATTTATTTTGAACAAATGTTCTAGACCCTTCTCTGGGTCTCTTGCAGTCATAAACAACTTGCTGCATATGCCAGAATACACAGGCCCCACAGCCCTTTGAGCAGGCCATTTCTCAGAGTTAACTTCTGGATTAACAAATCTTGAAAGGTAAGGTAATGATTCCCTCCAGAGCCAAAGAACAGGCTGGCTTGTAGGTCACTATGAAACTTGCTGGTTCCCAAGTTCAGTGTTCCCTGTTCCTGTAACACAAACCACTGTGTGCATCTTTTATGTCTTCTGCGTGAAACTTGGTCCCAAGAGGAGACCTAGCACAACCTTTCAACCTTTTGTAATTTAGATAACTTTTGATTCATATGCATTTAGTATGTGTTATGATTGTCACCTTGGATTATTTTGAGAAAAACCAGTTCTGTCACGTATGGCTTCTGTCTCCATATTTCTAGAAAATACATTTAGATGCTTGTTATCTTTTTGTCCCAGATAACACTATTAAAAAACAACTTAGAGGGCTGGGGATATAGCTCAGTGATGCTGCACCTGCCTGGCAAATGCAAGGTTCTGAGTTCAATTCCTGGTACCATCCTATAACCCAGTACCTGGGAGGCTGAGGCAGGAGGATTGATGTGAGTTTGAGGCCAAACTGGGCTACATAATGAGTTCAAGGCCAGCCTGAACTGTAGTGAGACCCTGTCTCAAAAACAAAAATAAAAACTTCAAAATGGTATTATGTAAATTAATCTTTTATATTATGATATAATTGCTCCATTTATGAATTTAGTAAACATACAGAATAGTATATAATTACAGTATACTTTAATTATTTTTACAGTTTTTACCCACCTGTTGATGAACCAGCCATTGGAAGTAAAAATATTGATCTGTCAGGACGACAGGAAAGAAAACAAATCTTCAAAGGGAAAACATTTGTATTTTTAAATGCCAAACAGGTAATATTATAAGCTAAATTTTCCTAAAGACAACATTACAAACTCAGATGCATTGATACTCAGTGATAGTTGTTAATGCATTTTGTTTGGGGATTTCTTGTAGAAGTAGAAGAAAAACTGCCCAGGAACTAGAACCTACCTAGTTAGATCATATGTATTTGAGGTTTATGTAAATACATAAATGGAGAGGACACAAAACTTTTAAGTCCTAACTTCTTCAGTTAGTAAATTTCTATGGAATGCCTCCTGTGTGTCTTTTGTAGGAAAAAAAATCACGCATGTAATCCCACATTTTGAGAGCTGAGTCACAAATGTGATGAGGAAGGGCAACAGTGTCGTGGTTTGGCTCCAAAGGGTACAGGGACACTACTGACCTAGGGATTTTTCTCCTCAGTATAGAAGCTCATATTACCCAGTCAGGAAATAGAATGAATTCCTCTATTTATATTCCTTTTTTCTTATATAAGAATGGACTTGAAAAATTGTGACTATTACATTACCTTTAAAAAAAAGTTTCTTTCCATTTTCAGCATAAGAAATTAAGTTCAGCAGTTGTTTTTGGAGGTGGAGAAGCTAGGTTGATAACCGAAGAAAATGAAGAAGAAGATAGTTTTTTTTCAGCTCCTGGAACTTGTGTTGTTGACATAGGAATAACAAATACACAGATCTTAATTCCTGACTCCCAGAAAAAATGGATTCACTCAATTATGGATATACTCCAAAGGTACAGAATTATACTTTATTAGTTAAAAAAATGCAGTTAGTGGGGCCGGGGATTTAGCTCAGTGGTTCCGCCACCAGCTTCGCAAGCTCAAGGTCCCGAGTTCGATCCCTGGTACCAAAAAAAGAAGTGCAATTAGTAGATTTTATACATAATTAATTTTGTTAGATTCTGCTTATCAATATAAATGTAGATGCAGGAATTACTACTATAAGGGTTTTATCACATAGTTTACTTAAGAATTGACTGTGACTTGTATGCCAGAAAAGAGTATTTTTATACATAATAATTTTATCTAAATATATTTTTGTTACTTGAATAGAATTTGAGGAAGTCATCAATTAATAAAGTAATACAAAGGTTTTCTGCAGAAAATGTTGAGGTTAAGACTCAAACTAAAATTTTTGAAATTACCTAGAACTGAAATGTTGATTATTACCCATTAAAAAATACATATATTGGGGCCGGGAATTTAGCTCAGTGGTTTTGCCACCTGCTGTGCAAGCACAAGGACCCGAGTTGGATCCCAGGTACCAAAAAAAGTGAAAAAAATATATATATTGCCAGGCGTGGTGGTGTAGACTTGCAGTTCCAGCACTCTGGGAGGCCCAGGCAGGAGGTTTGCAAGTTTAAGGCCAACCTGGGCAACTTAGTGACTTAGCAAGACCCTATCTTTTTTTTTTTGGTACGGGGAATCGAACTTGGGTCCTTGTGCTTGCGCAGCAGGCGGCAAAATCACTGAGCTAAATCCCTGGCCCACAAGACCCTATCTTAAAATTAAAAATTTTCAAAATAGATGGGATGGAGGCTGGGGATTTAGCTCAGTGGTTCCACTGCCTACTTTGCAAGCGCAAGGTCTCAAGTTCGATCCCTGGTACTAAATAAATAAATGGGATGTAGCTCACTGTGTAGACCCTGGGTTTAGTCCCCAGTAGTACTACAGGAGGAAAAAAAAACACGTAAAGATTTCTGTCGTTACATGGGTTACTATAGGAAAGCAAAGGAAAAAATATCAGATAACTTAGAATAGTGTTTGTAGTAGGGAGACTTACGTAAAAGAGCTACATCAAAGGTTTATTTTCTTAAACTATATTAGTATTCAATAGTCTTAGCATTTTTGAAACAAAAAAGTATTGTACAAATACCAGACTTGGACACTCAGATAACTAAATTTCTGTTCACCTAGCAAAAAGTAGTTGGGACCTAGAGTTTTATATGTCTGAAACACTCATGGTCAGTTCCCTGCCAAAGATTGATTTTTCCTAGCTGGACTTCTGACTATGGAATTCCTTTTTTTTTTTTTTTTTTTCCTTTTACAGATTTCTTGAAAGAAAAGTAAAATTTTAATCACGTGTTCTGTATGTTATTACTTAATAAAGATATATTAACTAATATTTTTTAAAATCTATAACAAAAATACAACAAAATGTACTATATTATTCTAGTGTCTTAGATCAAATTTGAGATTGGAATAAACTAATAAAAGATTAAGATCTGTGTACACAAAGTATAAAACTATAGAAGGAAATTTTAAGAGCCTAAATAAATGGTGAGAGATGCCATGCTTGTGAAGAGAAAATGATTAAAATTACGTAAATTACTCATTTTCCGCAAGTAAATTTACAGAGTCAGTGGAATTCCTAATCCAACAAGGCTTTTGAAAAGATAATACTAAACATGTACGAAAAAATAAAGGACCAAGAATAGTCAGGATTCTTTTGAAGAAGGGCAGAAAAAGACCTGTCACCAGCCATGAGAACTTAATCAAATTTACAGTAATTAAGACAATATAGTAAATACTTGGATACAAAGATACACAGATTTATCCAAGGAACAAAGCTAAAAACAAAGCCATGTGTATATGAACTTTGGCATAAAGTAGAATCTCAGATATATTTAAAACATTTCAACTCAGAATGTCAAAATACTAGTAAAAATTAGAACTATAGATATCTTTTTAAATCTATCAATAGGAAGAATTAAAATACAAAAAGTGACTGTAAAAAGGATAATAATTTTCACTGTATTAAAATTAAGACCTTTTTTTCTGGCAGTACAGTACTGGGGATCAAACACGGTACTTTTATACTCAGCCCTTTTTATATGTTTTTTTTAAATTCTCAGATTGGATCTTGCTAAGACACCCAGGCTGGCCCTGTGCTTGCAATCTTCCTGCTTTAGTCTCTGTAAATTCTGGAATTACAGGAATGGGCCATTATGCTCAGCTACAGGTTTTTTTTGTTTGTTTTTTGGGTTTTTTTGGTACCGGGGATTGAACTCGGGACCTTGTGGTTGCAAGGCAGGCAGCAGAACCACTGAGCTAAATCCCCGGTCCTACAGTTTTTATTTTTTAACACATTAAACAGGTTAAATTATAAAGTGTTAATAGATTTCCTAATGCACATAAGTGAAAAAAAGATTAACATTGAGAAAATACAGGTAATTTCTACAAGTCAAAAAGAATAATACACAAATATGTAATTAAAATATGTCCAACAACTGCACTCTTGGGTATTTATTCCAGTGAAATAAAAACTTATGTAAAAGAATGTTCATAACAGCTAAGTCACTAAGGTGACCACAGGATTCAGGATGACAGTTATTCCATTAAGTGGGACACAAGGCTAGTGGTACCATGTACAATGATTAGTGGTAGGTTACTTTCAGTTATCTACCTTGTATTCTGGATGGCAGATTGTTATTTTTGTACAATGCCGAGGGACTAGGAGAGGAGAGGAGACGATAAAAAATAACTATCTTAATAACAGGAAAAGCCTAAGGTAGTACGTATTCTCTGACACTATTACATGTGAATGACATTGTCTTTTTAATTACATTTTCTAGGTGTTTGTAGCATGTATTAATTCATCTCATATTCATCTTATATTCAGCCATTTTGCTAGACTTCTGATTATCTGTAATCTTTTAAAAAATAAATTATGTATATGTAATAGCTCTGTCTTCCTTTGTAATCTTTTTGCTTCTGATACCTCTTTCATTTTTATTGAGTTCCACCTCAGACCTCTAGAACAGTGTTGAATAGAAGATGAAATAGTAGCTGTGATTATCTTATTATTGACTTTAAAGAAATCCTTCCCATGTTTCCCCATTTGGTGGTATAATTTCTGTGTAGCATTATTATCCAGTATATGTTAAAATTTTTATTTTTATAACTAATATACATCAAATAAGAGTTTCAAGACAGGGAATGGGGAAAAAATGAGAACCAAGATACATCATGTACAGGTACAATCACCCAATGATAAATGTAAACGTATTTATACCTAAAATGTACCAATAAAAGAATTTACGCAAAAAAAAAGTTTCAAAAAAATCAGTAGGTTAATAAAATACTAGTTTAAATTGCTTGAATTATAAATACAGTAGGTAGGTCCATTCCGTTACTTGACTATAATGCTTTTTAAAAGTCTTATTCTTTTTAATATAAATGTTATAATTGTACATATAGTTGGACCCTATTTAAATTAATTCAGCCCACAAACACATACTAAGAATTTTACATTAATACAACCACTTAAGACATCTTTGGACTAATTATTAAAAGTTTTTTTTATAGGGCCTGGGATTTAGCTCAGTGGTTCTGGCACCTGCCTTGCAAGTGCAAGGTCATGAGTTCGATCCCTGGTACCAAAAAAAAAAAGTTTTTTTATAGCTCTTTAAAATTTGAGGTGTAGTTTCTATGTAGCATTGTATGTGTTACATTAAATGTTC
>NW_004624744.1:2037600-2062305 GCF_000247695.1 Heterocephalus glaber
TGTGTAGCATTATTATCCAGTATATGTTAAAATTTTTATTTTTATAACTAATATACATCAAATAAGAGTTTCAAGACAGGGAATGGGGAAAAAATGAGAACCAAGATACATCATGTACAGGTACAATCACCCAATGATAAATGTAAACGTATTTATACCTAAAATGTACCAATAAAAGAATTTACGCAAAAAAAAAGTTTCAAAAAAATCAGTAGGTTAATAAAATACTAGTTTAAATTGCTTGAATTATAAATACAGTAGGTAGGTCCATTCCGTTACTTGACTATAATGCTTTTTAAAAGTCTTATTCTTTTTAATATAAATGTTATAATTGTACATATAGTTGGACCCTATTTAAATTAATTCAGCCCACAAACACATACTAAGAATTTTACATTAATACAACCACTTAAGACATCTTTGGACTAATTATTAAAAGTTTTTTTTATAGGGCCTGGGATTTAGCTCAGTGGTTCTGGCACCTGCCTTGCAAGTGCAAGGTCATGAGTTCGATCCCTGGTACCAAAAAAAAAAAGTTTTTTTATAGCTCTTTAAAATTTGAGGTGTAGTTTCTATGTAGCATTGTATGTGTTACATTAAATGTTCTTTGTTTTATAGTCAATCATATTACAAAATATAGACTCTTAATAAGATTCCTTTAATAAAATACCTTAATATATGTAAACTTGATAAAAGGACTTGTGTACTAAACATACGCACACGTATAGATACAGCTTATGTAAGGTGATTTCTCCCTTCTTCCCCACTCCCTTCTTCTTTTAAGTTTTATCTTGGATCATAGTAATCATAGATTTGTTTGTAAAAGTCTATTTTATTGTTTCTGTTAGATAATACTGTTTTCTTATTCTGAAAATTATGAAATTATAGAATGTTAGAACTGGAAAGATCTGTATTCTTTCCCCTAGTATCCTTTGCTCATCTCATTTTATAGATGAAGTTAATTGAAGTATTTAAAAGTATGGACTTGTCCCAAGGTAACATTGCTCCAGTGAGTAAGCTAATACTCTATGCATTTTAAATTCTATCCATATCATAAAATTCAGATATCCTTGAAATAGGATAAAAAGGGGAAGGGTAGGAGATTTGGAAAGAAAGTGAGAAAAGAATTAAGATGTGTTATGTACATCTTGCAACTCCCCACAAAAATGGTAATCATGTACTACAAACATGTATTAATAAATACAAAAAAGATTGATTCAGCTTGATATCATTTTAATAAAAGTGATTATCTTTAATATATTGTCTCTTTTGTTTTGTTTTGTTTTGTTTTTGCGGTACTGGGGATCAAACTCAGGACCTTGCACTTGTGAGGCAGGTGTCACTGAGCTAAATCCCCAGTCCTTTAATGTATTGTCATACTTAAATTATTTTTCTAACAGGCAGGGTCTTAGACCTATTCCTGAAGCAGAAATTGGATTGGCAGTTATATTCATGACTACAGAGAGTTATTGTGATCCACAGGGCCAGCCAAACACAGGTAATTAAAGCATTATTTCGTTGATTCTTTAGCAACTTTGTTACGTAAATTGATAATAGACTGTAAGCACTTTACTGTTTTGTCAAATGTGACCATGTTTACTTTCTTTCATAACTCTATTTATACATTTACTTATTCAAGAAATATTTCTACCACATACAGTAGAAGTGGACCCTTGTGTTACAACTGGTCTGATGTACGAACATCTTTGGTTATGACCAGAATTTTAGTTTTAACTTACAACCAGTCTTGAGTTCTGACCTGAATGCCGGCCGCTTGTGCTTCCAGATGGTCTCAGATATAGATTTAACCCTTAAAGAGTTTTGGAAGGAACATTACAACATCCCTTTCCTGTGTGTGGTTAATTGAGAAATCCTGGACCAATGTCTCTCTGAGGACACTGAGATCTGCCTGTACACAGGAGAGAGACTTTGAAGGCTGTGTTGAGGAGCCTGAACCTTCAGTTGACCAACCAGCCCTCACCAACAAATTGAGTTAGTAAGTTAAGGATCCACTGTACTGGGAATTATTCTAGATAGTGAACATTCATTGGTGAATAAAATAAACAAGATCCCAAATCTTGTGAACTTTATGTTCTGATGCTCAAGATTCAAGCAATAAGCACACACACACATACATGTATTTGGGTACAAATACAAAAGGAAAGGAAAGCAAGGTGAAGCAGTAGTGTCAGGAAGTAGACTCTGCCAGGTAGCCAGGGAAGGTTTCATTAAAGATGTGATATTTAAGCTTCGTGCATCCTGAATGAGGGGGAAAGGCAGACCTGTGTGGATCTGCCATTGTTTCTGGTAGAAGGAGACCTGTGGTGTGGAGAATAGATTCTAGGGGTCCAAATTGGAAGTGGAGATATGAGTAGAAGGCTATTTTGGAAGTACTCAGAGAGACAGCCACTATTACCCTTCTATTGTGTTCGGTTCTTTGTATCCACAGGTTCCACATTCAAAAATTCAACTAAAATTGCTCAAAAATATTTAGGGGAAATGGATCTATATTGAATACACAAATTATTTTTTTGTATTTTCTAAATAATATAACAACTATTTAACATTTATATGGTGTATTGGGTAGTGTAAGTAGTGAGGAGTTATATGTGTAAGTTATTTCCAAATACACCGTTTTATATAAGGGACTGGAGCACATAAGATTTTAGTAGCTAAATGGAGGTGAGGGTACTTTTGGAACCAATCCTCTGGATACATAGGGATGCTATATTCCTTTACCCTTTTTTTGGAAATAAGTTGATACTGCTAATATAAAAGGTGGTTTATTTTTTCTTTTCTTGCCTATCATTATTACTATTATTTTTCAATACTAGAGACCAAATCCAAAGCCTGGAGCATGCTAGGCAAGTGCTCTACCGCTGAGCTACATCCTCACCTGTTTTTAATTTTTTTTTTAGCTTTGAGACAAGATCTCACTAAATTGCCTGGGCTAGCCTTGAACTTGTGTTCCTCTTGCCTCAACAGGCACATCCACCATGCTTGACTTCTTTTCTTTCTTCACATCAGAGAGTTTTACATTTGTTTTTCATAGCAACTTTTCTCTTTCTTTGCATAGCTACCAAAGCATTCACTCTAGTTCTGTGCACATTTATTTGCTTCCTTGATTCTTTAGTTATTTCTTAGCATTTTCTGGACTTTGGTTAACAGAGAGAACATCACTACCTCATTTTACCTCTGCAGTCTAGCAGTGTACCGTTTGAGGGCTGTGCAGCCTTGAGTTAAATGGATGAGGAATATATTAAGCTAGATGTTAGGAGTGAGTCATTTAGAGCCTAGTGACCAGAAATTGATTAGGTATGTAGATCATTAAAATCATTATAATTTAATTTGCAACACAATCTGTTTAAGAGATCATATGCATTTATTTTATAAAGGAGAGAACTGATGTACAGAGAGATTAAGAAATTTGCCAGAGCTCACATAGCAAGTAAGTGATTCACATTGACTCTTTAAGTCAAAGCCATTGTGATATTACATTGCATCGCAGGTGGCTTATCCTGTATTTTGATGCTTGCAGTTTTGAGAAGTGATAATCTGGGATGATTGGGAGCACATAGAAATAGATGGCTATCTGATAATAAAATGTTTATACACCTAGCAGTATAGCTCACTGGTAAAGTGCTTGCCTAGCATGCATGAGTCCATGGGTTTGATCCCCAGCTCCACAAAGGCGGGGGGAAAAAAAAGAGGTGAAAATTAAAGTACAATAAAAAAATTTTTAATGGTACCAAGGTTGAGAAGAGTTAGGGATTTATAACTACTTCATAGCCAAGCAAATCATAAAATTTGGCTTTCTGACTACCGAACCAGCACTTTTTCTAATGTGTTATTTCATATAGAAGCAAAGTCATGAGGGTGAATGACATTGTAATTGATAGTATTATTTCTTTCACATATTCATAGGTAGATTTATGTGGGTTCCAAATTATGAGCCTCTGACTTAACAATTTTATAACAACCAGTTTTGGGAGAACATAATGAATGTGTGCCTCCCCCCTCCCCTTATTTCCTTTTTACTTTCCATATTCATTCCTTCAGTCAATAATTATTGAACATTTGTTACATAACAGTAATCATGCTAGGAATAAGGACGTGAGTAGATCATGTCAAATTTCTATGTTTGTGATATTTTTAGGAAAGAGAACATTATGTAAATAATCTTGTTAACAAACATTACACTAGTCATTCTGGGTCTGCTTCTTTTTAATGATTATTTAAACATAATTTTTATTCTCTACAAACTTCTGTCCAAGCTAAAATGAATTCCTAGAGGTAATGTTCCTTTAGCTTTCTAAGGAAGTTACTGTCAGGATTGTGGGAAAAGTCATTTAAATATCTGAATTTAGAATCAGTTAATAAACAGTTATTATCTTCTATATCATTACTACCTAATAATGTGGCATAAATACTTGGTGGATGTCAAATTTTAAAATTTTTCAGCTAACAATTTAATTTCTTTATTTATGTATACCAAATGTTGGCTGTAGGCACTAGAGATATAAAAATGAGAAATAATCTTTATTCTTAAGGAATTCCAGTCTAATAAAGGCAAATAGGGCCCGGGATTTAGCTCAGTGGTTTCACTGCCTGCTGCGCAAGCACAAGAACCCAAATTCGATCCCCGGTACCAAAAAAATAAATAAATAAAGGCAAATAATATAAAGTGAAGATAATGGTAAGAGCTGACACTGGCAAAGTGCTTGCTATATTCCAGGCTTTTTTCTGAGTGCTATCCATATATCAGTTTATTTTACTCTTAAAACAACTTTGTTGGAGGAAGCTATTACAATTATTCCCGCTTTATAGGTGAGGAAACTAAGGCATAGAGAAGTTAAATGTTATAGGTAACAGAGTTAGTGATAAATGAATTGTTACTACCGTTACTGGCAGAGTACTATGCAAGCAGAAACGAGGAGCACCTAATTCAATGAACTAGTGTACCTGTTGGTTTTCCCATCTCCGGCACAAAATACCTTAAGGAGCTCAGGTTTCATTTGGCTCACAGTTTCAAGGGTTTCAGTCCATGGTCAGCTGGCTCCAAGACAGTAACATCATGGCAGAAGAAAGTGATGGAGCAAGGCTGCTCACCTCATGGTGTCCAGGAAGCAGAGCAGGGGAACAGTGCCAGAGAGGTATGGACCAGGGACCAGATATAGTACCCATGGTCATGTAGCCATGAGTCACTCAGACACATCCAGAAATGTGCTTTACTGTCCCCTAGGTGCCCCCCGTAATTAAGTTGAAAATCCAGCTTAACGGTCACAGGGAAGCTCAAAAAATGTATACCAAAAGAGAAGTGCTTGAACTAGGTTGTTATTCTAGTAACTAAATGATGAAGTAACCATTGTAATTTGCTAGAATAGTAAAAAATGTCTAAATTGATGCAATATGCCTTCATTTCAAATTATGTGTTCCTTTGCAAAATAAAAGTCCTTTGGTTGTGATTTGTGTAGATGTAAGGTAGATGTACTTTCTGTGGGGAATAAATGTGAGCTTTTGGTCTGTTGCCTTGAAACATCATTTGAATTAGAATTTAAGTGGATTTTATTTTATTAAGCTGGTAATACTTCATAGCAAATATTTGATGTATCTTTAAAATAATTTTGTTTAGACAAATCCATCATAGATGCCAACATGCTAACAGGATACTGTAGATGATTTTGTTAAGTATTTATTAGCTCTGCTGACTGGAGACAGCCACAAGCTATATTACTTAGCATGCTATGGATGCTATAATCCCCTCAGCATGGCATAACCTGAACAGTTTTCAGTGATCAAATGTCCATTTGTGTTGAGCTGTTGTGATTTTTTTCTTTTCACTTATATGATTTGCAGGATTAAAGACAAAGACTCCAGGGCCGAGCCTTTCACAAGACTCGTCAGTCAGTGAAAAACTCACGTCAAGTGCTCCTGAGAACACTGCAACATATGTAGCTGACACAGAATCAGACCAGGCACATACATGGTAAAGCCCTTTGTTTACAAAATGTTGTTATTATTTTATCAACAAATTAGTACTATTTTCAAAAAGAAAAGTTAGTGTCTTTATCCACTCATCTCAGGAGATAAAGTGTGGATGAAAAGGACACCAGGAAAAGTATCTTAGGAGAGGGATTAGCAGATTTTCTGTAAAGAACCAGTGAGTAAATACCATGGTATTGTGGGCTCTTTGTCTCTGTCATCACTACTTAACTCTGCCATTGTAGCATGGAGATAGCCATAAACAGCTTTATTGAATAAGTATGGTTGTGTTCCAGTAAAACTTTATTTACAAAAACAAGTGACATATTTGATTTGGTTTGCAGGCTGTAGTTATCCAACTCTTAGGATTTTTTTTTTTTTTGGTACTTTGTAAATATACATGGAAGACTAAAAAGAATTGTAGTACTTCATGTGTGACTGGTGAAATAAGTTTGAAATACAATAGATTCCAATCATTTGCAGTTCACTTTCTGTAGTTTTAGTTACAATAAACCATAGTCCAACAACATTAAATAAAAAATTCCTGAAATAAGCAATTCATAAGTTTCAAATTGTGCTATGTATCATGATGAAATCTCTTGCCGTCATCCCTTTGTCATGTCCAGGCTGTATATGCTACCTGCCTGTTCGTCACTAATAGCTATTGCAGTTATCAGATCAACTATCTGGTATTGTGGTGTATACGTTCAGGTAATCCGTAGAGGTATCCTAACACTACGTCAGAGTGTCTATGTAATTCACCCTACTACCTTTCATCACTTCTGCCTAATATTGTTTCATATGGCAAGAAAAATGAGTATAGTACAGTAAGGTAATTTGAGAAACAGACCAGAATCACATAACTTTTATTATGCTATAATTGTTCTATTGTTAGTTATTGTTGTTAATCTCTTATTTGCTTAATTTATATGTTAAACTTTATGGTTGATATGTACATATAGGAAAAATTGTAATATATAGACAGCTAAGGACTATCATTGTTTCAAGCATCCTCTGGGGTTCTTGGAACAGATCTCTCACAGTTGGGGAAAGGGTCTACTGTAAATATTTTTTATATAGGGCCAGGGATTTAGCTCAGTGGTGCCACCGCCTGCCTCCCAAGTGCTGCAAGGTCCTGAGTTTGATCCCCGGTACCAAAAATATTTTTTTATATGATGCTGTCTGTATTTAAATATTATTTATAATTTTGGCAATGCTTTATAGGCTCTGCCTAGCTATCTAAATAGTTAATATTTGTCCATAAGTATAGTTTTTTAGTGGTTCTCTTATTTTGAGAGGGGTTTTATATTTCTTTGTTTCTCTTTTTGTTTTTAATGGAAAGGGTTAACTCCTTTGCATTTAATGATATTTTTTTACTTAAAGCAGTACATTTTATTTTAGTCCATAGTGAAGTATTCATACTAAATTACTAAATAATATCACTATCTTAGACTATTTATTTTAATATTTACCACATTCATGTTTTATATTGTAGCCAAATTTAACTTTAAAGAGAAACTCTTAATGTTTTGGAAGTTACTTGAACAACTTTATCCCTGTGATTTTTTTCTTTGTTGTGTGTGTGTTTAGTCATTTGGGTTTTTAAAAGCAGTATTTGTTCAAACGTATTGTCAAAGTCTGTGTGGAGGTTTAAAATTTTTTTTTTCTGGTAGTCTAGAGCTTTATACTAGAAACTGCTCTCTGGCTAGATAAATCAATTCGTCCAAAATGATGTAAATATTCTATTATATAGGATATTGGAATAACAGGAATTTATTTTTATTTTTTATTTTTATTACTGTACTTTTACATACATGAGAATAATTTAAAATTTTAAAATAAAAACAAAAATTGCATAGGATTATCACCTAATTTATTATAGGATAATCAGTTGATATTACATGTATGCTTGACAGTTGTTTGTAGGTGATAAAAATGTACTATAGGGGATGAAGAAGGGTAAGATATTCTTTGGGGCATGTAGATGACAAAGGATCTTCTTGGAATGGTAAAATCTATTTACTGAATTATTATCTAAAGATGATCTTCTAAAGTTATGTTACATTAGAACTATTGTTTCTAGATAAAAAGTGTTGCTAACCTGATGGTTTACCTTCTGTTCTTTTCTTTTGTTATAGTATGTATTCGAGTGAAAAGCCAAAAGAAACAAAAATCTCCAAAATGGAACAAAAATGTGGATCATCTTCACAAGAAATACCCATTATAAAAGAAGCCCCCAAAACAAGTTCCAGTAATAACTTAGCATCAAATACTCTGGTTAGGGCAAATATCCAAAACTATCAACTTTCACCAACTAAATTCCCAAGTGTAAATAAAAGTAGAGATCGTGCTTCTCAGCAACAGACAAATACCATTAGAAACTACTTTCAGCCATCTCCCAAAAAAAGGTATTTTTTAAGTAACTGTACTGTGTCTCTGAAAAACTTAGTATTTTTTATATTGTTGTACAGTTGTCTCCTTAGTCTTTCTGTTAAATATGCTTCTGTGGAAAGTTGTGGCCCTTGGGCTCATTCTCAGAAATGTACCAATCTCCTCCTCCACTGAGACCATTAGACAGCTTTTCCTTTTTTTTTCAACTTACCTGTTGTTTTATTTACCCACACACGAGTTCCCAAATCACCTTTCTGCCTTTTATCCTTGATCACCTTTCTCTTGAGGTAAAGAGAGTTATCTTATTACTTTTCCTCTATCACCCCAGGTTCTGATTGTCAGGGTCTTGTCAGTCCCTTGCTTGCCATCTATTTCTGTTGCCAGCTCCTTACTTCAAACTGATTACCTGAATTATTACAAACGTTTCTCAGTTGGTCTTTCTGTCCAGTACCCTGTTATTAGAACATCACCTTTCCTGTTCCAATTCAGCATGAATCCAGTAAATCCTAGAAAAAAGAGCCTCAAGCCTGTCTCCTACGGGCCTTGATACAATCCACTTAAATAGTGTTCAGTAGGTACAATATTGAGTAAATGATAGTGTTGTTTAAAATACTCTTAGTGATATATGCACATAACATTTGCAGTATACAGCTGGTGCTATATTCCAGATTTAGTCATCTTGTTTATTATCTTATTCCAGCTCTCATTAATCCATTAGGTTATATTTCTAAGTTAATTTTCTACGTTATAAAGTAAACTGCTGTCTCTTGGCAATAGGTCCTTTGTATTTTTCTCCTTTTTCCTCCACATTGATTTATCAACTAACCCTACTTCAGAGAAGGTAGAGTTCTCTATACTGTTTTAAACCAAAGGGGTGCTCGGTCCTATCCAAACAGCCGAATATATGAATTTTGTACTGTTTCAAATGTTTATTTTTTAATTGTTTTGATTTTTTTTTTTTTTTTGGTACCAAGGATTAAACTCAGGACCTTGCACTTGCAAGGCAGGCGGTGGAACCACTGAGCTAAATCCCCGGCCCCAGTTGTTTGATATTTTGAGTTGAAGTCTCCATGTAGTTCACTCTGGTTTTGAACTCACTGTGTAGCCAGGCTGACCTCAGCGTCACAGTGATCCTCTTTCCTCAGCCTGCTGCGTGCTGGGATTGCAAGTGTGCACCACCATGCCTGGCTCAAATGTTTGTTGATTGCCAGTGTAATTAATTAATAAATCTGGAGCACATTAAAAATTAAATGGAGGGGGTCATAAATATTGCCAACTAAAAAAATTACTTAGCTGTATTCATTTTCTGGTTTTGTTTTGTTTTTTAAATTTAAGGGAAAGGAATGAAGAAAACCAAGAAATGTCTTCATCCAAATCAGCAAGAATGGAAATGTCTTGTTCTCTTTTAGAACAAACACAACCTGCTATAACTTCACTATGGAAAAACAAAGAGCAAAATCTATCTCAGAATGAACCTATGGACGTAAAATCAGAAAACTTACTTACAGATGATGAAGATTTAAAATCCAGTGTAAAAAACTCTGATAGTAAATCTGTTTCTACAGAAAGTCTAAGATCAAAAAAAAGAAAAGAAATTGATTTGGCCATAGAAGATGAACTGTTGGAGCAGTTATTCAAGAACACAAGAACAGAGTCAGAAATTGAAGTGAAAGTTGAAAAACAAGAAGATGTCAACATTAGAAAAAAGCCAAGATTGGATATAGAAACAAATAACAATTTTGATGATAAAATAATACCAGAAAGTGACAAAATACCTGTAAGTAACATTTTTAATAAGAAGTAATATAAATAGAAACTTAGAATGATAAAAAGCCTTTGAATTTTTTATTGAGAGTATGAGCATCCATTTTGTCTATTTGAGGAAAAAAGTCAACAACTACTGTTAAGTGTAAGAATTTATTGATAGATAAGGTAAATGTTTAAAATACAGTAATTCTTTTTATTTATAACTGTTCCAGGGGAACAGTGATTCTTTTATCAGTGTAAAATAAAATGACATCACATAAAACTATTATACATGAGTAGTATATATTTTCATAGACTTCTACATTAGTCTGTACAATTATAAAAGATATTTGACCATCATAATAATGACAGTAGATGCTTTAATAGAATAAATAGGCAAAAAGGGTGAAGAAGTTAGTATAACAACTACTGTTTCTGCTAAATAAATTTTTAGGATAAAGTAGATACAGTAGCAGTAGGAATTTTTTCTTTAATGTCCTATTTTCATAAATGTTGATAATTTATCTTACCCACTTTGGCTAAGAAAACTATTTGCTTTGTTTCCTATTTTCTGTATCAGTAAATTGGCATACTATGTCTAGACTGGTTAGCTCATTAGATGAGAGCAAAGATAAGATGAGATCACATTTTTCTGATCTTCCATCTGGGTATGGTGGTCCATGCCTGTTAATTCCAGCACTGCGGGAGGCTCAGGCAGGAGAATTGCAAGTTTGAGCCCAACTTGGGCAACTAACTTCTTCTTTAAAGAGACCCTATCACAAAAAATAAAAAGAGGAAGGCTAGAGATAATAGCCCAGTGCAAAGGTCCTGTGTTTGGTCCCCAGTATTGCAAAGAATAAAACGTCTGATCTCTTACATGGGTGCACTCTCATTCATGACACTGGTCATTCCTTCCTATGACAGCTACAGAAAAGGACAGAAGTAGGTGAAAGGGTAAAGACTAAATGATTAGAAATCAAAATTGATTTCCTAAAGCAGTTGAGAATCTAGTGTGTATCAAGCACTATGTAAATCTGTAAGTGTTGTTGAAAAAGGCTATGACCTATCTTACCTATATGTTGGTATACAAGCAAACCTTCATTATTTGTTACTTATGAGTGAATCCAAAATGCGTTTCTGTGCACCAGCTGCATTAGAGTCATCTGGTGACCTTTTTAAAAAGCTAGAGTCCCAGAGATTCAGTACAGTGAGTTTTCTCATTGTGTTAAGAATTCCTTTGATTTTTAAAACTCTATAACCAAGGGCTCAAGTAAGGGAGAGTTGGGGTTTTTTCCACCTATAAAAGAAACCTGAAAGTAGGTAATCAAGTTGCTATCCTAGATGTTTGTCTCTCTGCTCTTTGAGATTACACTTCTAGCTGTCAAGTCTGCCTTCCAAGTGCCTTAGTCCATTTTCTATTACCATAAAAGAAACTTGAGATGGGGTAACTTACAAAGCAAAGCATTTTAATTCAGTTTCAGAAGCTAGAACTCCAAGATCAGGCAACTTCCTCAGAGAAAGGCCTCATACTATATCATAACATGGTGGAAAAGTGGGAGGGCAAGTGGGTGCGTATGGAAGGGACAGAACACAAGGGTGGCCTTGCTTTATAACAACTCACTCTCTTATTAATCCAGTTCTAAGAAAGGGCTGTGAATCCCTCTTAGTGCGCTGGTCACCTTTTAAAGGTACCACCTCCCTAGACTGCCATAGTAGTAATCAAATTTCAACATGAGTTTCTGTGGAGTTTTTTGGAGGGTTGGGGGTTAGGTAGGGCCAGAACATACCATCTTTAAACTATAGTGCTAGGAAAGAGGAACATGGTAGGGATAGAAAAAAGGGCTGTCCACCTGAATCCTGCCCACTTTCTGAGGTGCGTTCTCAGAAGCCATACTTACTAAGTTCTGCTATTGGCCAGAAGGTAGTCATGTTCTATACTACTCCCCATTTTTCACCCCAGTCTAAAAGAATCTGGGAAATGTTTTAAAAGCTTGGCACATTGTTATTCCCAACAAAATTAAGAGTTATATTAGGAGGGAAGAAAGAGAGAACAGATGTTGAGATACCCAGTTCCATCTTGGAGCCAGTGTGGGAACCTCAGAGACAGTCATTCTATGGATGGTTGTTTAAGGGTTGTCTTATCCTTTTACAGAAGAGTTGATTGAATCAAGCAGATCTTGTATCTTATAACTCAGCTTCTGTAGCAATTTCTCCTATAGCAGAAAGCTAGGTAATTTAGTTTAATGGATGAATTGGTGCAATCCAAAGATGATTTGATATTTAATACACTTATATCTCTTCATAAAGCTATGTTTATTCTACTTACATTATGAATTTACATTTTCAGTTTATCTCCAAACTATATTATATTCTCTTCTCAGGTTATTTGATGTAAACATTTAGTCTAAAAATTTTGGCTTTTGCCCAGGTTTTTTTTTTTTGGTTTTTTTTTTTGTATTAAATTCTTTTATTGGTACATTGTAGGTATACAACACAATTACATTTCTCATTGGGAATTGTACCTTTACATAATACATCTTGGTTCTTATTTTTTCCCCATTCCTAGCCCTCCCTTCACGCCCTCCACCCTTCCCTATTTACAAAGACTTTATTTCCATGTTTTCCATTTCTCAGCATTTTTCCTTTCCCTTCTTTCCTTTACCCTGCCCCTCCCACTACCCCTACCCCTTTGGACCTTTTCTTCCTATTTTACATTATCGATTATCCATTCTAATCATTGGTACATTTGAGGTATACAATATAATGACATTCATCATTGGAAATTTGCACCTTTACATAGTCTCTCTTGGTTCTTATTTTTTCACCCTTGCCCAGCCCTCCCTTCCACCCCCCCAGTCCTCCCTATTTACAAAGATTTTGTTCCTGTTTTTCCACTTTCTCATATTAATCCCATTCCCTTCTATCCTTTCCCCTAGCCCTCCCACTTCCTTCCCCTTTGTCCCTTTTCTTCCTATTTCACATTACCTGTTATACATTTAGTCCTTATTTACACTTTCAGTTTCTCACACAAGAGAAACTATTCGGTATTTATTCATGTGTGTCCTATTTATTTCACTTAAGAGTATCGCCTCAATGTGCATCCACTTAACTATAAATGTCTCTAATTTCTAATTTTTGATGGGTGAGTAGTACTCCATTTTATAAAAAAACCCATTTTCTTTATCCAGTCTCCAGTTGATGGGCATTTGGGCTGTTTCCAAGTTTTAGCTATTACAAACTGTGCTGCTGTGAACATGGGTGCACATATATCACTGTGGTATGATTCTTTTAATTCTTTGGGGAAGATCCCCAGCAGTGGAATAGCGGGGTCAAATGGGACTTCCAGACCTAGTTCTTTGAGGTATCTCCATACTGATTTCCACAGTGCTTGCACCAGTCTACACTCCCACCAGCAGTGGAGCAGGGTTCCTCTTTCCCCACAGCCCTACCAGCATTTGTTATTGGTTGATTTCATGATAGCAGCCATTCTTTCTGGAGTGAGGTGGAATCTCAGCATTGTTTTCATTTGCATCTCTCGAATGACCAGTGATGTTGAACATTTTTTCATGTATTTCTTTGCTATTTCTACTTCTTTGTGTGAGAAATGTCTGTTCATTTCAGATGCCCATTTTTGGATTGGGTCTTTAAATTTGGGAGGTCTGATCTTTTTAAGTTCTTTATAGATTCGAGATAGTAGACCTTTGTCTGAGGAAGAGCAGGTGAAGATTTTTTCCCACATTGTGGGTTGTCTCTTCACACTGCTGGTGGTTTCTCTTGCTGTGCAGAAGTAATAAGAAGAGATCCCACTTGTTGATTGTTTGTGCTAGTTCGTGGGCAACTGAGGTTTTGTTCATAAAATCTTTTCCTACACCATTGTCTTCAAGGGTTCTACCTAACCTCTGTTCCAACTGGTTCAGAGTTTCTATTTTAATATTTAGATCTTTAATCCATTTTGATTTTAGTTTAGTGCATGGTGAGAGATACAGGTCTAGTTTTAATCTTTTTGCCCAGGTTTTTAAAAAATAATTTCTTTTGTGGTACCTTTTTCTCTAATGTTTATTTCTAATTTTACAGTCATTTTTTATTTTCTTCCTTTAGTCTCATCCTGTTACATACTTCAACCATTTTTAGTAGCCTTTTTTATTTTCCTTAAATGTTCTTCCAGGTTGGTCCACTTTTCCTAGTGAATACAGATCTGTGTGGCAGTGATTTGTGGTTTTGGAAACAGAACTCTTTGCTCCATCCTATATAGCTCCTAATTGATGTTCCTAAGTAGTGGACATTCTCCCAAAGCTCATGTCACCCAGGTGTTGATCATTGGCAAGTTAGGGAGCTGGGGATTAAGCTCAGTGGTTCCACCGCCTGTCTCGAAAGCACAAGGTCCCGAGTTTGAGCTCTGATACAAAAAAAAAAAGGAAACCCGAAGTATAAATAAAGAGCAAAATAAAAGATAAATAATAGGAAACAGGGAGAAAAAAAAAAAGAAAGCAAGTTAGGGAAAGACAAGAACTGAACACCACATACCTTTGACATAGGCTCCACTAAACAGCCTTTCGTGGTCCATAAAAGAACTATCATTTAAAATCTATGGTTTACATGATGTATAATAATATCAGACAATATGAGTATTTTATTTTTACAGCATAATTTCCTTTTTACTTCTTATTTCAAAACTCATGACATTCTAAATGAAAAATTCAGTACGAACTAAAGTACTTTACTAGATGTTTGGAGAGTGATAGCAATTTGATTATAATAAACTTGAAGGTGTGTTAAAAGTGAAATCACTATTCCAGCACTAAATGTTTTTAATAAGACTCTAGTTACAGGTGTTTTGCTTTTAGTCTAAGAGATTCTTTTTTTGGTACCAGGGATCAAACTCGGGTCCTTGCGCTTGCACAGCAGGCAACGAAACCACTGAGCTAAATCCCTGGCCCTAGCCTAAGAGATTCTTAAATTTTTTTTTTTTTAATTTTGAGATAATTACTGATTCACATGTAAAAAGTGATACCCTTTATCTGATTTCCCGTAATTATTAGGACAGCTTGACTATCTATAGCGTAATATTATAACCAGGAAATTGACACTATATAGTTAATCAACATTTTCAGTGTTTTATTTTTATCATTATAAAATGTATCTGGAAATCATCATGAATACTCATGAGTATAGGAAAATAGACCAACAATTTGCTGATAGTTATACCTCCTTAAACAACCATGATTAATATTTTTGTGAGTTTTTTGGGGTTTTTAAAAAAATCTTATATTGTAGACCTTGAATCATGGTTATTACAATATTGTAGCCATTTTAAATTCATATTATTTCATATTGTTAGATATTAAATATATAAGTGTATGAATTTAGATGGCTTCTAATTCTTTGTTCTTATACTTTTTACTGGAATATCTTTTTCTGCATGTATTTTTATTTTCATATCATTTCCTTTTTTTTTTTTTTTTTTTTTCTTTTTGGTACTGGGGATCGAGCTCCGGTCCTTGCACCTGCACAGCAGGCAGCGAAACCACTGAGCTAAATCCCCAGCCCTTCATATCATTTCTTTAGGAAAGATAGTTCTTAAGGAAGTCAGATATCTAGGTCAGAGGATAAATATCTGAGTTTCATAGAAGAGTTGGTTATTAGTAACTCCTGTGAGCAGTGTTTTTTATTTTATTTTTTTTAGCAAGAAAGTGAAGTTGGGAAGAAATGTGAGTTCAAGAAAGAATCACTGTGGTCAACTAAAGAAATATCTGTGAGGAAATTCTTACTTATTTGATTAAATTTTTATAAAGATTTGACTTATAATGATCATCTCATTAATTTCTGTCATTGTTTTCATTCCTAAATAGTTCTTTGCTAATTCTGGTCTGTTTCATTCATGTGCCTCTTCTAAATGGATAGATCATATTATAATCATTATGCAGTAGAAAGAGTGGAGAGAGAAGCCTGAGTGTAATTCCCTGCTCTCTCCTGCATAGATCGGTGACCATGAGCAAGTCACTTTCACATTAATGAACCTCAAAGTCTTTGTTTATAAAACAGTGTGGACACTTTTCCAACAGTGTGGTTGTTTATGTCAAATACAGTAATGGATATTAAATATTTGGAAAGAATTAGGCCATTTTTACTTTACTTGATTCTTAATTGTATTCTATCACTGTCAGATGAATATTTTCTTCTGGCTTTTCCCTTTTTCCTTTTCTTCCAGTCTGCATTTATCTTAGAAGTGTTAACAACTCCCTGGTGAACACAGTTCAATACTTAAAAGAATTAGAGGGCCTTGAGTAATTGAATGATAGATGAGAAGGTAAACTGCTTATTGGAATAATGTCTACTAGACCAAGCTATAAAATTAAAAATACAATACTGAATGGTTTTTAGCCTTTTATTACAAATCAGTGTATTATAAATGTTTTCAGAGATACAGAGCCACCTCAGTTACTGATTTTCTAGTTTTATGAAACATAGATGATTTGATTCTAAATACAAACTTCATGTACTAGAAATAAACCCTTTTAACTGTTCTTTTTAAGTATTTGAACTTTTTTCTGATAGATCCCTAAATAATAAGTAATTTTCCTTTTCTTACTTCTCCTTATCTATCCCTTTGAACTCCCTTTAAGAATAATGATGAACTTCAGGACAGCAGTGAGATGCTTCCAAAAAAGTTGTTAATGACTGAATTTAGATCACTGGTGGTTAATAACTCCACTTACAGAAATCTGTGTGGGATAAATAATGATCGTGGTCATCAACTCAAGAATTTCAAGAAATTCAAAAAGGTAGGTAGTTCTTTAACTGTATCACAAGAGGGCAGTGTTTGAAATGGTTTTAGACCTAATCCTGGCTCAAAACAGTAATAAAAGTATGTTGAAAACTGATGTTATTTCTTTTGCTTAAAATGGTTTTAAAAAATTACTCTAGGAAGGTCATGAACTGATAGATAATGAATATATTGAACATCTATATAGATGAAACAGATTTTACCAAGACTGAATTCTGTATAGGTAGCCATTTGCCTGGTTTTCCCCACCCTGAACATTGGATTTAAGACCATATGACAGGGTCTTTTCTTTCTGATGTTGATCTGTGACTTCCTCAACAGGTTCTTTAACTCCAGACTTCATAAAGAGAAAAGATTTGTGAAGTAACAGCACATGTAATATTGAAAACTATAGGTATTTTATGATTGCTTGTATATATAAAACAAAATATACATTGTACTCTGAGCATTATTGTTAGACCTGAGTTTCTCCTCATTAAGAAAATGCTCGGATATTATTTTATCAGTATGGCTAAAAGAATATATCTGACCTAACTGTATTCTTTTTAGTTTTCTCTGGGATATTGACTTCTTGCCCCAGACTACTGTTAACTACTAGTCTTTGCCTATGCATTTGATCCAAGTACAATTATTATTTCAAAATTGATTTTTTGTGGAATACTACTTTCAACATAATATATGTGTAAATTTTTGCTGTGACTATTAGGTAGTATAGCTTTTCCCTCTACTATGAACATTCACTGTTGATATTTCTCAGTTAAACTCAGTTTTCTACCTATCATGACACCCTTCCGTGGCATCATGATACTTTTTTAACACTGCTTTTGTACTTCACATCTATGACTCATGAATCACAACAGGACTGTTCTTACTGCATTATTACTTCATGTGTAATAATGTGTTAGAAAATGTCTTTATTTTTTAAAAAAATTAGGATTCAAAAGACATGCTGTTTTTTTATTGGTTAAGTTACTAAAGAAAAAGCAGTAATACCATTCGCACTGAAGTGGTATATTAATTATGAAGAAATGTAAAGTACTACAGACTTGTAGAAAATGGTTTAAAAAGATTTAAAACCTTCAAAACTATAGATACTCTTACCTAGAAATTTGTTTTCAAGCTATGTAAGAAATTCATTCTAAAATTTATATAGAAAAAAATTTAAGATTATCCCAAAGGAATTTGAATTTTTCTTTAAATTTCCAAGTTAGAGACTTGGCTCTTTTTATACTATTAAAATACCGATACCTGGTACCAAAAAAAAAAAAAAAAAAAAAAAATTGCTTAATGTTGAAAACTAATTTGAAATTCCCTTTCCACTTCACATATTGAAATTTCAAAAGCATGACAGGGTTTATTACTCCCTAAGTATGGTAATACTGGTGTGCTTAATATAAATCTTTACATAGAAGTTTCTTTTTTTGGTACCTCTTTATTTGTGAAAAAATTAAAATGTCAGTTAAAAGTATAAATTTTTGCTATCTCAACATCTGCTAAGAATCCTGTAAACTAGAAAGTTTAAAAAAACTTTAAATTTTCGTCAGTACTAGAAAGAGCTTGAGCTTTGAAATCTTTAGAACAAAATGCAGTGCTTTGGATTATAATGTGTGTGCTCACATTGAGTTACTTTAATTGCTAAAAGATAATCTGAGGCCATTTTAAAATAAAAAACTACAAAGTAAAACTCTTAAATTCTTCTTAGTATATAAATGTCAGTGACATGTCTAAATGTTGACCTTAATAGCTAGAGAAGAAAAGAGCAAAAACAGATTGTCTTAATCTGTTAATATGTTTAACCTCACTACTTTTATTATTTAACAGGTCACCTTTCCTGGAGCAGGTAAACTTCCGCACATCATTGGAGGATCAGATCTAATAGCTCATCGTGCTCGGAAGAATGCAGAATTAGAGGACTGGTTGAGACAGGAAATGGAGGTGAGTAAGAAGTGAGGCCCCACACTTGTGTGAATTGCACTTTGCCTCTTTGTGATTTCCCTAAAGCAAATTATCCTTACAACCAAACTCATGATAAATGACCTAAGGTCATTCATTCAGAAAAATTTGAGTTCCAAAACATTAAGATTAATTTATACCTTGCCATACATTTCTTTAAGGGAATTCTAGATTTATAGTATTAAAGAAATGTGTGCTTAAACAGATGAATTATGTGTATATCTTTTTCTTTTTTTTTTTTTTGGTACTGGGGATCGATCTTGGGACCTTGCCCTTGCAAGGCAGGCGCTGGAACTGCTGATCTAAATCCCCGGCCCCTGTGTGTATATCTTAATTGGGGGGAAGGGAGTTAATTCTCAGAAATGTTAAAGGAAACTAAAAAATTGCAATTAAAAGGATGGCTATATAATCACGTGGAAAATACTACAGATATATCAAGTGATATTCTGTAGTAATGAACAGGCCTTTCTCAGTCTAGGAATTATGTTTAACAATTCTAAATATTTCTCATTATTTACTTGAACATTTACCCTTTCCTGTTTTCTCTATTATCTCTTACTGGAATTCCAATTTGACATAAGTTAAATTTTCTCACTTTCTTTATCTCTTTGTTTCTCTGTGCTGTATTTTAGGTAGTTTCTTCAGATAGTCTTCTAGTTTACTACTTGTTTTCAACTCTGCTTAGTACTGCATTTATCCAGTGAGATTCTAATTTAACCTATTCTAATTTTTTTATTACTAAAATCTGTTTTATTCTCCTAAATCTTATTCCCTACTTGTAATTTAGCTTAATGATACTAGTCCCTACAGTACTTTATGGTCTTTAAATGTGAACTCTGTTTTCCTTGGAACATAATCTGTAGGATTTCCTTGAGTCTTAAGTTCGTATTTACTGTCAAAATGAAAGACTGAAGTCACATTCTCTTTTCTGTTTTGAAAGAATAATTGGTTTTATTACTTTATAAGTATACATTCCAAAAAATTGTGACAATACACAAAAGAATGAAGAAGGCCCAAAAGTATCTGTTTAAACATTGAGTGAATGATTTTCCAATGAAATTAAAACATCTCTATTGAGGAAGGACCTGAGGCCAAGACAGGCTTGGAAGAGAAGGAGTGAGATTGATAGAAGGAAGTTAAACTGAAGCTATTGCTGGATTGTGTAAATGTTTCTTTCCTCCAAGATACTTTATTTCCTGAGATCCCTCTTAAGATGAAGGGTGAAAATATGAAAAACACTGTGTAGCTGGAATCAGTTTTTATTTTAAATGGTATGTTTAAATTTTACATACTGTTTGTTGTTTGCCTTCCATGAAGAGTAAGGACATTATTTGCCCTTCCTCTCCTCCCTCACCTTACAACAGTCCTGTTTTTCCCATTTTTAGAGGACTTACATTGACAATATATGAGGTATGATGAAAAATATGGTGACTTTAATTATTTTCATTTATTACAGTAAAAGACACATAGACAATAACTCCCCTCAAAATATTCTCCCACACTTTAAACACATTTATCATTCCTGCCTTTTTCTGAAACACTCTAGAAATCCTTTTTCATGTCTTTAGTTGTTACTGTCATGGCCGCCTTGATATTCTGAAACAATTCAAAACATTTACTTTTCGTGGTCATTTTGACTTTTTGTTATGATCCAGAAGTTACATGCTACCAGATCCATTGAATAAGGTGATTGATGACAACACTGTGATCAAAAAACACAGTGAATGTTTAAATTAATTAATGTTTAAAAAATTTTCTATAGTAAAAGACATTGTCATTAATCCCCTTAAGAATACTCAAGGGCAGGGGATTTAGCTCAGTGGTTCTGTTTCCTGCCTTGCAAGCGCAAGGACCTGAGTTTGATCCCCGATACCAAAAAAAAAAAATACTCAAAATACTTCTACCCCTTGCTTTAGACACACCTTGTCATTCTTGGCGATGTCTTTTGCTGTAAATTTTTTTTTTAATTTAAGCATTCAGCGTATTTTTTTGGTCATACCTTGTATATCAGTCTTGTGATTATTCCCATTATTCAGTTTTTTCTGAAATCCTAAAGCTATTTTGACTGGCAGGTGCAGTTCTTTATCATTTCAAGAAACTTCTCCATGATGTTTTTAAACTTTTTTTCCTTTCTTGAGTTTCTGCTTGTGAGGCACGGCCATCTTTCTATTGGCTCACCTTTGCCCTCCTAAAGACACTGAGGAAAAGGAAGGGTTCTGCTAGAGCTGTGCACATATCTTACTGAAAAGCTGGACCAGCTCTCTTCTGGGATTCAAATTAAAGATTCTGTACCAACGAGTGTATCCTCGGCAGAAGAGAATAACAGCATTTTCGATTGCTCACCTCACTTGTCAGGCACCCCTGGGGCCTATGCCTTCAGTCAGTGTCCATCCCACTTCAACTCCTGTGCCATTCGTCCCTTTCCAGCAGACCACTAGTAGTTGTCTTCCCTGCTTGGGCTACTTCTTTCCCATACTTGGGACATTAAGTGAGAATTTTCCGGTTTTGCCAGTTTTGTAGCACTTTTTAATAGGTTGAGGTAGTTTTACAGATCAGGTGCATCAGAATCTTTCAGTTCTTTACTTAGCTCCATCTTTGAAGTCTGTGGTATGGAGTTAACTCTTCTTGGTCAATTACTGCTGTTGGGTCTTACTCCTTGGTTTTGGGTGGGAGAGGAGCTGGAAGAATGAGGCAGCTGCTGACTTGTTTATTAGGAATTAGAGGTGCACACTGTGTTCTAGATTTGTACTACCAAATCTCTTATTTTTTATTAAAAGCAGTTTAGGAACAGTGTAGATAGGATTTATTTGGTAAAGCAGACTTGGTCCTGCTGCATGGCTACTGCTTATAACCATAAATGTAGATTGTATTGACATCTCTATTCCTTGGGTTTGCCCTCATTACTCTTTTCCCAAACTCCCTGCCTTTTGTTCTTTTCTGGCACTCCTTTGTCTACTTCTGATGCAGACTAGTGTTAGTTTTCTTAGTTAGTGTGCCACTTCCTGAAATTTTCTTAAATTTAGGATATTTTCATTTTGGGGTTTGGGTATATAGTTCAGTGAGAGAACACTTACCTAGCAAGCATGAGGCCCTGGGTTCAATCCCCAGCACCAAAAAAAAACAAGCAAAAATGAGAATATTTTCATTTTGCACATAAAACATTCTTTTTATTCTTTTGAATGTTAAAAGACTGTGAGATGTGACTTTTAAAACCTTGAAAAGTTCAAAATATGAGGCAGTTCTATTTCTTAATACTGTCTTAATGTTTTTATTAAAATATCTGAAATAAAACTGATTTTTTTTCTCATTGATTTGTCTTTAATGTGCTGCACCTTTAAAATTAGCATCCCCGGGCCGGGGATTTAGTTCAGTGGTTCCAGCACCTGCCTTGCAAGCGCAAGGTCCTGAGTTCCATTCCCGGTACCAAAAAAATAAAATAAAATACAGTGTCCCCCATCAAGCCTCTAAGAATATTTAAAATAATACTAGCAGCTTTTCTGACAACTACTTTATGAAAATCATATATCTAACTGTTTATATTCTGCTATCTACTATCCCAATTAGAAAATATAAAAAGAAAATAGGCAATTTCATTTTGACGTTTTACAACATGAATAGAAAATCAGTGTATATAACTGAGTCACTTTGAGAAATCTCAGAAGCAGTGTGACAGCCTAAGAGCAGATGCTCTTAACAAGAGCCAGGAAGTTACATGAAGACTGCACGAGGTTTTTTAAGTGAAGAGTTTAAGGTCATACCAGGAAATATGTGCACTCAATTATTAGCAGTAAAAATATGCAGTGATTACATTTTTATTAACACATTAATTGTACATTTTAATAGGATTTAGTGTGATATTTCTATACATGCATTGATCATATCCAACCAGTAGGGATTATATTCTAAAGTCAGTTTGTGAGGCAAAAATAGACTTTAATAGGAGTTAGTCTTAACCATCTTAAGTACCTGTATTTAATGAATGTATGATGTTTCCATGAGGATAAAATATATATGTAAATAATTACAACAGAAGGTAAAAGTTGATAAACATCCTGGGAGTTGTGCAGCTGAAGGTTTTGTGGAGCTCTTCATAATAGGCATTGTATTTAAAAGAAGCTTTTATTAAGGAGTTGAAAAACATGTTCTCTGACACATACCAGTATTAGGCACTAAATATTTCTGGGCAAAGAGAATTGTGAACAAAAAGAAATGGAAGGCGGGAGGATGGAAGGGGAAGGAAGATGACATAAAAAGAATTAATGTGTGTTATGTACATGTACAACTTCCTGACGAATATAATCATTCTGTGCTCCAGACATGTACTAAAAAAAAAGTAAAAGTCACAAGTTAAGCAGTGAAATCAGGTTTTGGTTTGCTTTTTGTTTTTGCAATTAACAAAACAAGCATACAGAGTCTATGAAAAGGAAGGGAAGAGTGACTGGCAAAGTAACATGGAGCCAGATTACGGAGAGCTTTGCATATTTTAAGGGTCAAACTCAAGAGTTTGTGTTTTCTTTGGTAGACAGAAGTCATCAAAGGCTTTTGAATGGCAAATGATAGGATCCCAGTTGAACTTTAGGAAGATACATTTAGCATAAAGTTTCTCTGATCCTCTCTAAGGTACTGTAGGAGTCTGTTGGATTTGTGTTTAAAGTTATTTGTAGGTGAGGTAATTCAGCAGCAGCCTCTAAGCCCCACTTTGGAAGCAAGAGGAAGGGCACCTGTTGGCCTGCAGAACTGCTCTGGTTGAAGGTGGGGTGCATATTGGCATTTCTGTTTCATCAGCTTTCTGATCTCAGAGGACTGAACTTTGATTTAATAAAAGGATTCTGCTGAAAAGGATGTTTAAAAACCCAACAAGTGGGCCTGGGATGCAGCCCAGTAGCACCGCGCCTGCCAGGCAAGCATGAGGCTCTGAGTTGGATTCTTGGTTCAAAAAAAAAACCCAACAAGCTAGCAATATATATCAGTTCCCTTTGAGAGACTGGCTGGAGAAAGTTGTTTAATTAGAACACTTTGCAGTAATCTTAGTGTAATATGATAATAAAATCTGAATAGGATAGTGTAGAGGCAAGAACTTACAGACTTAGTAATGTGGATGTGACAGTCTCAGCGATGATTGTAAAACCTATCAGTAGAAGCACTTCATTACATATTCACTACTAAGCAAATGTTTGAATTTATCTTAATTTTGACAGGTACAAAAGCAACATGCAAAGGAAGAGTCTCTTGCTGATGATCTCTTTAGGTAAAGTTTGACTTCATCTTTTTCACATGCCTTTGAGAGATGTGTAGATAATTCAGATTCTGTTCATATGTACTAGATATTTGTTTCTTCTGTTTTATAATATATACCTAGTCCTTCACCAAAAGAATTTGTTTTTAATATATGTTTCTTTTTATTACTTGAGCACCTCTTAACTGGGTTTCCTGCATATAGCTTCAAGGTTTAAGGTTTGATTCAGTTGTATCATATAAGATACTTAAAATTTGGAAAGAAAATTTGGAAAGGATTTAGGCAAAAAAAAAGTTCCTAAACTGGGTGAATTTGACTGGCACACTGTGAGATTTTCAGTTCTGAGTAGAATTATGAATTGATTTTTTAATTCAGACAAGTAAAATGCCAGACCATTTGTTTATATTTAATTAATACATGACAAAAACAAAAATCTAGATTAAAGTTTCAAAGCAGGTTTTTGTGAGAGATTTTAGAGGAATTGTAGTGCGTAATTATGATTTAATTATAATTTAGCACATTTTCAGCATTCCAGCCCAGTTTAAAACCTATAATTGTCTCTCAAATATCAATAAATTTTTAAAAATTAGTAAATAAAACACCAGTACTAAAG
>NW_004624744.1:2063285-2090741 GCF_000247695.1 Heterocephalus glaber
CCTGCCTCACAAGCGCAAGGTCCCAAGTTCGATCCCTGGTACCAAAAAAAAAAAAAGGAAATTATGAAAACAAGCTTCCCAGCAAGCATTTACTTCAGGCCAAGATACATGAATACAGTGTATGGAAGAGATTTAAGCTTTTGTGGCCCAAATTTGTTAAATAAAGTGTATAATACTCTTTATTTCTTTTGTGTGTGGTAATGAATACCTTTGCCCTGGTTTGTCTTTGTCACATCATCTCTCATGATTAGGCTTTTTTCATTTTTAATTAAGTCTCCCCTTTACCACTCTCCTGTTTTATTCCCCTCAGAAAAAAATGTACACTTATTTCTTGTTAGTCTTTCCAGATTTTTAATTCCTATTCCAATTCTTATACATACCATTTTTCAGTAACTCCTAATACAAATGATAGCATAACATATGCAGTGTTCTGCACCTTCTTTTTCATGTGATAGGAAGTTCATAGGCATATTAACATTTTTTTCTATTGTGTTATAGTCTGTCTAAACTGATGTGTTCCAAGTGTTCAGTTATGAACATGTCAGGTATTCTAATGTTAGAAAGTGAAAACAGTATGGAACACTTCATTAAACTTGTAATTGGATCTCATCAGAGATGAGTAACAGAAAATTAGTCATTTTTCAGATTTATTAATATAACTCTAGCTGTATGTTAGAATTACGCTGAAGTTGTATTATCAACTCTACAGGCTGATGATACATCTGTGAAAGTACAGTAAGTCTTTTATAAAGACTAAAAGCATCTTGGTCCATATAAATTCTGCCACCTTTTTTAGGTGGTTACTATTTTTATAACCATATTTTTTTTAGGTGGTTAGACCATGACATGAAAAAGCATAGCATAAGTTAATTATACAGTTGCTAGATCTTCACGGAAGATTCAGTGTTCCATACGTAATCAAAAAAGTTCACTACATTTAAGTATCTGGCTAAGATACTTTGAACCTTTACCTAACCTCAAAACACACTATTTCTGTGGAGATAGTCAGCAAATGGCATAGGCTTTTGTTTCCTTGTTTTATTCACACTATTATAGTTTGAAATTCTTTAAGCAACATTATTATATAGAGTGGACCCTCAAGTTAGGACCAACCTAACATACAAACAACTTGGGTTAGTGCTAGCTTCAGCAGCACGTATACAAACAACTTGGGTTAATGGAAGATTCATTTGCCTCTTGTTATCTATAGTGTGTACCCAGGTAAACATCCAGCTCTCAGCTATATTGACTTGCAACCATCTTGAGTTACAGCTAGCCCTTGGGAACTGATTGAGTTTGTAGGCCAAGGGTCCTGTGTGTGTGTGTGTGTGTGTGTGTGTGTGTGTATGTACACACACAAAGCATTGTCCTCCACAACACTGAAGGAATGCATAGATTGATGAATAAAGGTCTCTACTGTGGGAACTGACTGTTGTAAAAATTCCCTCTCAAGTTTTATATAGCATCCAATATATTGTGTTTTCATTTGTTTGTTTCATTACTGGGGATTGAACTTGGCCCCACACATGCTAGCAAACATTCTAGCACTGAACTACACCGCCAGCCCTTTTTAAAATTTTATTTTGAGGAGAGCTATTAGACATGTGGGCAGGAAGGGAGTGAGCCACCCACATCCAGAGAAAATCCAAGCTATAGGTGAGACAGATCCAGAGACCCTGAAATTTATCAGATACATGGTCCCAGCCAACTCCGCATGCATGGATTCTATGCCCTGCTTGCAGCTACCTGCCAACTAAGCCTACTTTGTGTTTTGTTTCCCCTTGGCACAGGGGAGCAGAGGTGCCAGCCAATCTGATCATAGATGAAGCCAACATGTGGAGAGAGAAGGTAAGCCCAGAGAATTGGCAGCTCCAGGGAAAAATAACCAACAGAGCCAGCAGTACTATACCAAGAAAAGTCTATGGCTAGTGTAAAAAAGTGTGGGCTTTTATTCCAAAAATGACTCCTTATACACAGCAGGCTAAAGTTGGAAAAGAATTCCAGTACAGTGCCTGCCATATTTGAGAGGGTTTAATCAGGAGCCATTTGGGGAATAGGTTAAGAGAGCCACAGAACAACTTCACTTCAGGGTTTCCAGTGTTACCCTGCCACAGTGACTATGTAAGAGACAGTCATGAAGAGGATGCAGTCTAGATGTAGACCCCATGAGAAGTTTAAATTTGGGCTGAGAAGAGGGTGGCCTCCTCCCTTCATGATGAGAATCCAGGTCAAGCATGTGTGACTTTCCAGGGGAACTGAATCTTAAAGTGCTGGCATTAAGTTCACCGGTCTGCTTGAACCCTCACCCTATTGCTTCATTCCACACAAAGTAATCTGCTTTCTCCATCTATCAGTATGAGGAAGGACATGCCTCAGCTTGGTTTATTGTTGCAGCCTAGGGTGTATGGACAGAGGAGCCTCTAGAGCAGAGGGCCAACTCACAAACCCACAGCCATTAAGCTAGGTAGAAGAAAACATTAATTTGCTGAATACCAAAACTACAGATCCTGGAATGCAATCATTCATTCAAAAATGCAGAGGAATTGTTTTTGACTCACTTTTTCTTTCCTTTATTGTTTTTTTTGAGGGAAGGTGGGTTTTTTTCCTCCTTTTTTCTTTATTTACCTGTTACACCCAGCGAGAGAGAACCAACCAGAGACCAATATTAAATCCACACAGTTTATTACCGGCTGGGACCCGAGCCAAGCATCGGACTCGAGCCCCAACTGGGGGGAGACAAACATGTTTTATACACCTTTGAGGCCAACAGTTTCTAGGCCCCTCTATGGGATAGAACTAGCAAAGCAAGCAAAAGGTACAGAAGCGGAACGTCCTGCCCTTAGAACATTTGTAAAGCAATAGTTGATTAGCTGTTATTTCTAAAGGGACCTTTTAAGGGGAGGAGGTTTCTAAGCTTCTTCCTTCTGAGTTCATCTAAAGGACAGGCAGGTAGGTCAAGCAGCAATATGGAGTTTGTCTTGCTAACTAGGGTCCTTCATTCCTTTTAATTTTTTCTTTTTCTTATTTTTCTTTTTCTTGTTTGTTCTTTTCTATTACTTTTATCTAATATTTAATCTCCTTATTATGATCCTGTATCTCACTTTTCTCCTTGTCTTCCATTGCTTAATTTTTCAATTTTACTTTATTCATGGTCCCATTTCCCACCTCTATCTATATATCTATTAAACTTTATTAATCGTTAGTTAACTATGCTATTATGGTGGAATTATTTTCTATTTTTAGTGGAGGTATAGTTGTTAAATATAGTAGATCTTTACTGTATGTCAATATTTGCTTATACTGTAACTATAGATCTCTTTTCTACAATTAAGGATGGTACATTATTGGTACTTAATATCATCTGTCTTTGATGCTATTATTGTTTCTGATTTTGTTGCTATTGCTAGGGTGGCCTAGATGTTGCTATAATTGGTTACCTCGATGTGCTAATATCTGAACTGTCTTTGTCGTTAAAAATACTGCAGCCAATTTGAGTAAGAACTGCCTAGCATATTTGTAAATTCTGGGTTTGTTTGTAGATGACTGAGATGTAGGCATGAAGACTGAGCAGGGGAAGACCCACCCTGAATGTAGATGGCAGCAACCAAAATAGGCTTGTCACTTGGACAGAATGAAAAAGGAAAGAAGTATTTCCCTTTTCTTCAAAAGAGCTCTGGTCTTCCCCATTGCCTTTGGAAGTTGGTCTCCTGTTCCTTCAGAGTTCCACAGCAGACTCTCTAGCCTTCCAAAGCATAATCTTAGATTTTCTAACACAAACTCATACCAATGACTCTACAGTGAGCTTCCTGGCCTTCACACTTTGGCTGCTACTAGATCCTCCAGCTTTCCAGTGCACAGGTGGTCATTTTAGTCTCTCCTGGTTCTGATCTAGTAGTCATAAGGACTCTTCTGATTCTGATCTTATAATCTTACCTAAATCCCCTTGTATAATCATACGTACATTTTAGTAGATGTGCTGCCGAAGCAAGCACCCATATGTATATTTTATACAGAATCTGTTCTGCTAGAGAGCCCTAGTACTGATTTGGTCTTGGAAGGTATTGGAATTGGGGCCATTACTTTGACTCTTCCAGACCATGTGGCTCAGAAGCTTTTGGAACTGGTTTGTGGGAGTAGTTTAGAAATGTGTGGAGATGCTGGCTATAGAAGGCACACGGTGCTGTGAGCCAAGCTTGACAGGAGATTCTGGTTAGAGCTCAGAAGACCAGAATATTGGCAGAAATGCAGAGAGTAAAGACAGGGCTCAGGCTCAGGTTTCAGTTGGGAACATGAACTCCATTGGCAATTAGACTTGAAACTGTGTTACACTGCCAGAAAATTTGTCTTCCTTTTGCTCATGTCCTGAGACTTTGTGGGAGACTGAGATTAAGGGAGACAGACTAAATTAATCTAATTGAGGGAATTTCAAGACAATAGGCTATGGCATGGGTACTGTTGTTGGCTTTCAGCCAGGTCTACATTGAGAATGAAGAACAGACAACACAGATGAATGATTTAAAAGTTTTGAGTTTGACCAAAAAGGAAATGGCTGCAAAATTGGTGCCTTGGAGAGCAAAATTGCTGAAAAGATTAAAAAATGAAGCCAAGTACTTTCAATAAAAACAATAAAATACCTTGAGGGTATCTCAGGAATCAGCACCACTCCACCCTTCACTGGCTTGGGTATAAAAGGGTAAAAGTAAACTTTTAAAGAAAACTTTTCTTTGAGAAGAGAGCCCCAGGACACCCTGCTCCAGAAGGGCCACCTAAAGAATTGGTTCCCCAGAATTCAGTTCATAGTGCTCAGCCATCCAGATACTTGGAGGCCCTACAGCCATGATCCAAGGGGACCTGGGTACTGCAGCTGGCAGCAAATCTTGGTGTTATCCATGTGGTGCTAGTTTTACAGAAGTGCAGAATGCAAGAGTTGTGAATCGGGGAGGCCTCCACCCAGAGTTGAGAAGAAGGCCTGGAAGGCCAGGCAGTGTGCCCCTAAAACAGCAGTCCATGACGCTCTGAGGGTAAAGCTGAAAGTGCAGCGGAGACCCCAGGAATTTGGAGGATGAAGGAAGGTGGAACATTCATGAAAAAAGTCATAGGCAGTGAGCAGAGCCAACCCAAGAGTGAGGCCGTGACAGCTGCAACTCACCATGGCCTAGAAGTGGGGCTGCCCAAGCTGTTTGAAGCTCATATCTCACTGAAAGTTTGCCCCATGTGCTGAATACAGACCTACAGGATTTAATGCTTGCCCTTCTAGGTTTTGGTCTTATTTTGGTTCCATTCCTTTCTACCCTATTTCTCCCTTTTGGAATGGGAATGTTATCCTGTACCATTATATGTCAGCAGTATTTAACTTTTTTATTTTTACAGTAGCTTACAGATGAGTTTGTCTTGAGTCTTAGAGGAGACTTTGGACTTTGCAGTAATGCTGGAACTGTTAAAAATTTGTCAAATCTTAGAGATGGACTAAATGGATTTCACATAGAGATGTGTGTGTCGTTTTGGGGGCCAGGGGTGGAATCTTGTGGTTTATATGTAGAAATATCTCCCAAAGGCCTTGGGTTCAGTTTGGCCTTTAAGAAAACGATTGGATTTTGGGGACTAGATTATAGGTGAGTATTCTCTTGGGAGGTAGAGCCTGGTTTGAAGAGGTGGGTCATTGGGAGTGTGACCTGCAAGGGTACATCTCTGTCCCTGGCTCCTCCCTTTGAGCACTGCTTCCCGACATGAGCAGCTTTTTCTCAGGCCCTTTCACCATGTCATCTTTTTCCATTTGAGCCTACTGAACATGGACTGGAACTTCGGAAACTAGGAGCCAAAATAAATGTTGTGTCGGTGTTTTGTCTTAGTGACAAAGAAAGTGACTAAGACAGTTCTCTTCCACTATCCTCCATTGTTTTCATCAGTGTCGATTTGTTCAGTTATTTATATGAGACAGGGTCTCACTGTGTAGTCCAGGGTGGCCTTGAACTCACTATGTAGTCTGGGCTGCCCTCAAACTTGTGGTGATCCTTCTACATCAGCCTGCTGAGTGCTAGGATTATAGATATGTACCATCATGCCCAGCTTCAGTGTTCTTTATGCTGTTAAAATTATTCAATGAAGTTTTCATTTAAGAATATATTTTCAGCTATAGAATGTTTTAAAATTTTTCTTTTCAGATTTCACTCATTCGCCAATTGTCAACTTTTTGGAATGTATATTAACTGTTTAAAAGTAATTGGTGCTGGGGATTTATCTCAGGGGTTCCACCACCTGCCTCACAAGCACAAGGTCCTGAGTTTGATCCCCGGTACCAAAAAAAGTAATTGGTCATTCCAACATTTATGATTTCCAGTTCTGCTTTGCTTTTTCTTTCTCCTGGTTGCCCTACTGTCTGCACATCTATTAATTTTATTATTGCTGAACATTGTGGCTGTTTTTGTTGGGTCTAGATATTGTCCTTCTTTAAAAAGCAGGGCCAGGGATTTAGCTGAGTGGTTCTGCTGCCTGCCTCACAAGTGCAAGGTTCTGATTAAGATTCCTTGGTACCAAAAAAAAAAAAAAAAAAAAGCATCATTTTGTGTGGGCAGGTAGTTGATTTATTGGAGAGTCTTGCTCCATTGGGTGGCCAAAACTCCAATGTCTTCCAGAACTGTATACCTCTCTTATTTGGTCCCTATTTTATACTTGCTGATCTCTGCCAGCCTCTGGATTTGTCACCCTGAACTATTTGTCATTGAGCCAGACTTAAGGAAATCCTTATGCTAACTTCTGGAGGGGTTTCTGTGCAACTTCCTCCTCTGTAATACCCTGCCTTACAAATTCCAGCCAGAATCTTTAACTGTGAGGTCTTCTCCTACCCAGACTCTTCCATTAGTTTGCATGGTGCTCTGAAGCAGAGAGGGGCAGGATGATTACAGAGATCCCTGAATAACCTGCATGAAGGGTAATTCAAAATCAGAACAACTGTTTAATCCTTTTTCCACATCTCTCTTCAAACTAACCCTGGGTACCTTGGCCCTTTTCCCTTCTAGAAGTATATTCAAAGGAGTTAAAAAAGAATCATGATCTGATATGATCAAAATGGCTTTACAAAACAAGGCATCCTGTAACCAAGTTAAATTTTTAAATGACACATAAATTCAGTCTAACTTTATTTAATTCTGAGCTCCTCAGTGCTCCAGAAATGCAAATGAAATAGGACTTGCTTTTTATTTAATTGCAGGATTTATTTAGAATTTTGCACCACTTCCAATTGACTACATAATATTTTTTGTTTGTTTTGGTACCGGGGATCGAACTCGGGTCCTTCTGCTTGTGAGACAGGCAGCGGAACCACTGAGTTAAATCCCCAGCCCAACTACATAATATTTTAAAATACCTTTCAAGGTTTTAAAAAAATCTGTTACTAAAATTTGATGCTATGGAAACATATTACATAAAGTTTCTTTGATTTTGAAAATAAAGTTGGGTGAGGGTCAATACTTAGGCTGCAAAAAACACAAAGTACTGTAAATCAGATTTTATTGTATTTTTTAAAAAAATCCCCAATAGATTGTGCTTTATAAATATGCTTTTAACAAATATTAAGTATGATTTGCATATGCCAAGCTAGGAGGAATAGGAAGATGTTTGCTTACCCTATGAATAGTCAAGTATTTAGTAATTTTCCTGTCTTTTAAATAGCTAGTCGATTCTTAAAAGTATGAGAAATCTGGAATTATAGGGTAGAAAATAAGACTAACGCATACAGGAATATAGTACTGTACATCAGAGAAATGCCTTGCATGTTACATGCTACACAAGATAGCTAGGACTGATGAAGACTTGGAAAATTTGAGATTATCAAAGAGGAAGTTATCTACCAGGCTTATTTAGGACTTTACTGATTCCCTAAAGTAGTTTTTAAAAACGAATACTCATAAAAATGTTATTGGTTGTTAAAGCAGACTTTTGAGATATACAGAGACGTCAATAGGTCTTATCCTTCTCTAGAAACCATCTTTATAATGATGTCATTTTCAATTTAGAAGTGACATACTAAGTATCCAATCCAACTGATTCAGAGTTCAAAAACAGGCAAGCAAGAGTACTGGGTCAAGTGCAGTAAGAAAATGTCATACCATTTCAATTAAGATGTGAGATCAGTTTGAAAATTATATAAAAGGAAACTAAAACTGGATTGGTTTATAAAATCACATTAATCAGGCCTGACAGTTACCGAGATTCCTAGAATTCACCTAAGTGATTAGTTGATAGAAATAAATAATTCTAAACAATTATATTTAAAGTGAATTATGATCCTAGTAAGCCAGCATATAGCATTGCAAGATAATGGACAGAAAAATACTGACATGTTTGTCCAGTTTTTAGTTCTAAGAAGAACAGAACTAGAAGATTAAGATGAGGGGGCTGAAAATTTGTTTCCAAGGCAAACTCGGAAGACTGTTTTTGAGACAGGGTCTCGCTATGCAATTCAGGCTGGCCTCAAATTCAACACATAGCCAAGGCTAGCCTCAAACTCTCAGTGATCCTCCTGCCTCAGCCTCCCAAGTGCTGAACTACAGGTGTGTGCCACCATTTCGAACATTAATATTTCTAGAGTTGTGTGGAAATACAGATATTAAGCACAATAAATATAAATGAAGATTAGAGCAAATAAAACCAATAAAAACCACAGTATGAGCTGTTGCCATCTTCGATAAACAAATACTATTAGAGATCTCAAAGTAATAAACACCCTAGAATAGAAAAGAAAATTTTAATTTGACATTCCACATTAAGCTTTAATTCTGACAATACCCAAATAGGGTTACAATTTTAGAAATACTTTCCATGCCCAAATCTTAGTTTCAGTGACATTAGCTCAATATTCACACAGTGGTTAGTAGTTTCATCCACAATGTATTGAACTGCAAATCAGATTAATTAGATGTTATGATGGTTAAGGGGAGAATAAACCTCTGAAAAATATCTTGGTGGGTTCTTGGATGTCACAGCATGTAACATTATTGGAATGTTTAAATTATTGGAAGTTACGAATATGAAGCACCTGTCAAGGTTTCAACAATAAAAATATTTTTAAAAGACCATCATATTTGGTAATAAGTTAGATTTATACAAGTGATAATTTCAAAATAAATAAAACCTGAGTTGAAAATGCCTACCCTTATCCCACCCCAGCATACTTTATAACCCATTATCATTTAGATCAGCATGTCTCTGAAACTTTAATACACAAACCTACCCCTGAGGGATCTTTTAAGAATGCAGTTTCTGATTATTCTGTGGGGCCCGCAGAGTGCCTACACTTCTAACAAACTACAGATGAAGCTGATGCTGCTAGTCCTTAGGGTCATTTTTTGAGAAGCAAGGTGGCCTAGTATGTAAGAACAATTTCTGCCTTACATAATAACTATGGTTTTTATTGATTTCACATTGCACTATTTTAGAATAAAAAATAAAAAATAACCAAAAATGATCACAAAAAATGACTTGGAAGAAAAAGAATGCTTTAGTTAAGAGAAAGCTTTAAGTATACCAAGTTGGCCAAGTTGGCAGTGTTTCTATTTGTTTGACAGTGACACTTTTGATACATTACAATATAAATCAGGACACTAAGTTCTGATAACCATAAAAAATGAAGTTATTATAGCTTGAGGCCCTCCTCCAGTTAATAGAAGTCCAGAAAATTCAAGCCAGTACACTGCAAAACAACTATTAAAAATCTTTAGTAAACTGTCCATTTAAATTACTTGTGAACTTCCTTTAAGCTATTCCATCTCCTCCTCCTCTTTCAACAAATAAATGCGGCTATTTCTTCTGTCTTATAGCTAAACAGCATGTAACACCTAATGCTCCTCCCTTTAAAAATTGAACAAAATTGTCTCCAACCAGAGGACCCAATACAAAAGGGTTGACTTCTTTAACACATTCATAGGTATATGCATCTATTTCCACAGGATTATTCTTACATGTGATTGGCTGGCTTGAGTTATGGCTGAGGTAACATCCTTGTTCTTTCAGAAAAGACAGATTAGGATGAGAACCTATCAATACTACTGCTGCAGACAGTTTAAATATTTTCTTCAATCCAGAGACACTTTGAAGAACACATTTCATGTCCGACTTAAAGGAAAGCACATGGTGCTCAGGAAAACTGGTATAATCAGATGAAACATTTGAGTCTGTAGAATATGACTGAGTACACATCATATGATAGACTTTATGATATTCAGGATAGAGCTTTTTGGGAAGCTGTTTGAAAATTAAGCTTGCATCAGTTACTCGCCTGCGAAATACATGGATCACAGGAATATTATTGTTATAAGCACATAGTACTGCATCAGCTGCAGTAAGCCCAGAACCTACAATTAACACCGGATCCACTTTGCCATGCAATTTTCCTTTGCTTATAGCAGCTCCAAATTCAGACATTGAATGAAACACAAAAGGAAAATCTTCCCCTTCAATTTCCAGATGGGCCGGAGAATCCAATGTTCCAGTTGCTAGAGCTACATTTTCAGCAAAGAGGCAAAAGGGAACATGAGAACCATCCGCTATTTGCTGATAACCTCTGATTTCCCAGTTTCTCTTGACAAATTTTAACTTCTCGATTTGTAAATGTTCTGTTGAAATATCTCTGTCTTGACCATCACTGTCATCTTGATCTCTGTACAGTCTTGATACAGAGGTTATGTAAGTATTTTCTCTGAAATTCTTCTGAAGTCCCATGACTTTTACATAATGTTTATAGTAGCGAGCTATTTCCTCTGGCATAACTCGATCCCCTTTTAGGTTCCTATTAAAAGAAAAAGTATACTATAAAGATAGTACTTTCAGTTCCATGATTACTAATCCTCCATTTGATAAACATTTATAACTTTTAAATTCCTCTGGAGCACCTTACATAAATATCATTCTAACACTTTACAAAGGAAGTCTGATATTTTTTATTTAAGAAAATATCAATAACTTAGTTTTAGCAACAGAGAGAGTCCCTATGAGGGCAAAGACTGTACTTAATACATTTTGTCATTCACATTATATGCTCAAATAAGTGCTTGATGATTTTTATTAAATGAATAAAGGGATTAAATGCAGATATCTAAAAACTATAGACTTTTTAACCTTATAATTATTTAGAAAATAATCACATTCATATTTAGATAATAATCACTAAGAAATTACAGATCTAACTGGAATATTCTAAATGTATATTAGTACATTTTTCATTTTATTTTTTTCTGTTTGAATTTTAAAGCAAAAGTCAGAAATCTCCCTAAAACCCATTTTTAATTAGAAGTACGTTGCAATAAAATCAAACCTAATTGGGCTGGGTATTTAGCTCAGTGGCGCTGTGCCTGCATCCTAAGTCCAAGGTCCTGAGTTCAATCCCCAGTGTACACACACACACACACAAAATCAAACCTAATCATTTGACATAATTTGTTATAACTTGTAACTAAAGTCTGTAAAAATTTTTCTCTTTAAGGCTTTTCTTAAGAATTTGAAGATAAAATATTAATTCTCAGTATTTACAGAAAATCTCTGTAGTAGTTACTATTATGATCTCCATTTTGTAGACTAGGATACTGACAACTAGTTTACTTGCCCATGGTCACAATATGGGAAGTTAGGCAGGACTCAGGACCTACCACTCTCCAAGAGACAAGAGTCTGCTCTTAACACTATGCAAAGGCAGGAACTAAAGCTAGTATTTATCACGATTCATTTTCACATATTATTCAAGACACAATATGCACAATTTAGGAAGATGACTTCTGTTGCAAAAACCACAAAGCTTTCCCATTTCTTATTCATTTTACAGAGGGAAGAACATGCTGAGCAATTTTACTTGCTTAATTATAAAAATCAAGAACTTGTACAACTTTCCTTTACAAACTGTAAGTTTCAAACCTATATATAAATCCTTTTTTAAAACCTAAAAAGATTTTTTGGGGGCCAGGGATTTAGCTCAGTGGCACAGAGCCTGCCTCCCAAGGGCAAGGTCCTGAGTTCGATCTCCGGTACAAAAAGAAAAATTTTTTTTGAAGGTTTAATCTCTACTCATGATGCTCTCATTTGCTCTCCTATCCCAAGTAAAAGAAAATCTCTTTGAATTAACATGGCTTCTATTTAGCAGGAAGTCAAATACTCAAATGTTACATCCCTGTCCTTAAAAGGTTACTTAATTAACTCCACCAATTAATTTCCTGCTTTTATCTTGTTTCCTTTAATGGTCAATTAGAGTTGATTCTCTGCATTAGTAATTCCTATCTAATTTCTATTTACTATTCTTGGAAATGATAGGGATTTTTATAATCTCTTTTTAAATTTTTGGGTTCTTTCTCCCCAAATAAATAAAACTCATTTTTTCTCAAGATGATATTTCTTTTGTTACTCCTATTTCATATTTTTAATGAAAATACTTACCTTCATATCCAAGTTAACTATTAACTATAAATTAACCATACTGGAGATTCTAGTTTATGTCATCATTCTAAGTTATCAACCATATAATAATACACTCTTTTTTTTTTGGTACCAGGGATCAAACTCGGGACCTTGTGCTCGCGAGGCAGGCGGTGGAACCACTGAGCTAAATCCCTGGCCCTAATAACACACTCTTTAACCTGAAAGTCAAGCACTGTAGATATATATACATGAGATAAGCCTAAGTGAAGTTACATATCCATTCATAAAAATAAGTAGATAAAAGTGTCAAAAATGATATGTGGGTAGTCAAGAAAGTAGAGAAAGTAATTTAACAGAACAGACATAAAGCCATAGTTAACAAAGTCATAGGAAACCAATCTGTAAATAATCCTCTGCACTTAAGTTTTATAACATCTTTAAATGAAAACCATCTCATTATAATCAGTTTCAAGGAAGCATTTTTATTTGAAAGACACGTACATTCATATTTTTCATTCAAGTCAGGATCACAATTATTGTGAAATTTCCAACAGTCTCTGTTTCATCATGCACCAAAGAATTTTAATAACGTTTGATCTTTACCTTCGTTTGCTAGACACCCAATCTTTAAATTTCAGTCCAGGTAGCTCCATCCAATTTCCAAAGCTGATTGTCAACATGGAGCCTTCCATATTCTATCAGAATTAAAAAGTAGAGTTAAAAAAATGCAACTAGGCGTAACATGAATTCTTTGTAAGTCAAATACATCCTATTTATAATTAAGACTCTGGATCAAGTGTGCTTAAAGCAGTCTAACTGGTTGTACAAATTACTTTTAAAACTTTATTCCAATAAACTTTTATACCCTTCCATCATTTGGTATTACCCATGTGTATTTCTTTCATATAGTTACACAATGATAAACAAATTTATATTATTATTCAATGCCTACACAGTGCTCATAGCTTTGGCCTGTGATCAACATGGTAATTCAGATGTATATGTTAAGAACAAATTTAACATTTCCACTTTATAAACAAAAGGAAAAATGTTCATTTCTAAAGCCCTGAATGATTTCCCACTTTAATATTATTTACAAATTTTCAAAAATTAAAAGAAATGGATTTTTTTTTCATCAATTATAATTCTCAAGTCTTGGGTGATTGGATATAGCAGCATTTCTTCCTAAGAACAGAAAAATAAGCAGTGGTTGACTGAGAAATAGATTCACTGTTGGGCTAATGTGATCAAAGTGAGTCCTTCAAGCTCCCCTGATCTCCTTATTTCTGCTTTGCTAAAAAAAAAAGCGGGGGGTGGGGGGTGGGGTGGAGAAAAGCCCAGGGCTGAAGGTACCTATCCCAATGACGTATTAACCAACTCTTCTAGACAATAGCTTCTTTTCACAAAACTCTTCTTGCTCTATTTCTGTATGGCCCAGGATCGGGAAATGGGGCATATTAGTCCTTACTTCTTATTAAGCTCAGAGAGATATTATTTGTGTCAGAACACAGATAATCCCAGGGAAAGAATCCAGCAAGGAGCCAATGCTTAGAGGCAGACTAGCCCTGAAAACTGGATCAGAATCTAGAAGCTCAATCACTAAGAGGAACTGTTAAGAATTTTATATATCTGACATTTTTTGAACCATAACAGTCTTATCTAGAACTCTAAAACCTTCATGCACAACTCCACTTTTTGCTATCAGTCTCTTTATCACCTCTGCATCAGTTCTTCCAAGTGGTTGAGAGCCCTAGTCCCTTGAACTCTTCATTTTGCTCCCAAATGGCCCCTTTTCCCCTATGCCAACCTATATGCCATGTCTGCTGTCATGGAGACTGTAGTATAATAAGAGAAGCAAACCAGAAAGAAGTACTACAGGGACATGCAAATATCTGTTTCTTCAAGGATAATAATGGACATTAAGGAGAATACCATTAGAAAGGAAGAATACTGGGATTGGGAATGTGGCTCAGTGTAAGAGCATTTGCCTAGAAGAGTACTTGCCTAGAAAGGGAGACTATTGCAGGCCAAAATAAAAATTAGTATGACAGCTTCATAATGTGAAAGAACACTGCATGTCCTACAAGGCATTAAGATACTGAGCTCCATGTAAGAAAGGATAAAGTCAGCAGGCCTGGGTTACTCTAATGGTTCACTTTACTAAGAAAGGCTTGTCTTTGGGAGTAAGCCTTGTTCACTGGCTCATAGGAGATAATCTCAGAGCCAAGCCTTTGGGATACTCTACCTGATGAGTGTAATTTTTGTATGTCTGAGGTCCTGGCCATGCTGCACGAGTGCAACCATGTACATTTATCTTAACAATATGATTTGTGGTGAATACCAATTTTTGCTTGAGAGGTAGAGGTCTGAGTGGCTGATGTTAGCCGCATAGGCACTACTGACCTATGACTACAGGCCCACACAAATCCCTGTGCACCAGGCATGAGTGGGGTTCCCTGTTCCATGGTTGTCAACTCTACACAGCATTCTCATAGACTGTCCACGGCTGGGAGATTAAAGCACTTCCCTACTTGGTTTCTCCTTGATTGTTTCCCAGGAGGCTTTTCCTATTGCTAATCTGTATCCATTTATTCTAACAAATTGTAAACGAGTATACCATCTTTTCTGAGCCCTGTGAATATCAGCCAAGCATTGAGCTTAAGAATGAACTTGGTCTCCTTAATACAAGCCTGCTAGAGCACAGAATGTATGAGAGAGAAGGAGAGGGAGGGAGGAAGGGAGAAAAGGGTAAAGCTAAGCAGGGGTTAAATCATGCCAAGTATAGTGAAATAATATTAGGGAGTTTGCATATTATACATTAGTCAAATGAGGACTAATTCAAACGGTTTAATGCATGCATACAACATTTCAGATGTGTGTCTTAGACAATTATGGCTTTGGTATGTAGAGAGACTGAAAGAAAAAGTGAGTGAGAGACTCATTTGGAAAAATTTTACAAATTGGGTAAAAGGAGTAGATGGACTAAAAATATATTTATAAAAAAAAAGGATGGGCTGAAGGTCCAGCTCTATGATAAGAGCATGTACTTAGTACTGGATCCAAAGGCCAACAAAAAGAACAGGACAGGAAAAGAAAGAACAAATATAAAAGGAAAGAAACCCCTCTAGGAAGCTAAGGCAGGAGGATTACAAGTTCAAATCCAGGCTGGCAATTTAGTATCTTAGTGAAACCCTATCTCCAAAAAAAAAAGAATAAAAAAGATCAGAAAAGTGAGAGCTGAAGACAGAGAAACCAAGATTCTCAGAATTCTTGACTTGAATAACCATGTAAGAGTGCCATTTAATGATAAAAGAATTAGATGACAAGATCAGTTTTAGACATGCTGAGTTTCTGGATACTTTTGCAATTATTAAGGGAATACATCTAGTTAAGATATATGAGAAAGAGTGATAGGAATCACAAAGTTCTATTTGGGAATCAATCAGCATACATACCGAAGTCACTGCAACAGATGAGATGACCCAAAGTATGAAAAGATGACATTGGGTTGGGATAGTGTCAGTAGAGCAATGTTTTACTTTTATTTATTTTTTGAGACAGGGTCTGAGTATGTAGTTCAGACTAGCCTTGAATTCACTACTGTAGCCCAGGCTTGTCTTGAACTACTGGCAATCCTCCTGCCTCAGCCTCCCAGGCAGGTACCATCAGGCCCAGCTGTAGAAGCAATGTTTTAAAGTGCAAAGGCAAACAAAGGTTAATTGAAAAGGAGTGGCCAAAGAGGAAGAAAATCAAGGTGGCTGAAGGATCAGAGAACCTGACACAGCCATTAACAATGTCAAATGCTGTACAGCTCAGAAGTTTTGAAACTCCACATCTAATTAATCAAAAATAGGACTTACTGACCTTTAAAAAGAATAGTTCCTATGGAAAACCAGCGACAGGCTAGAGTGAGCAAGCTAAGGAGTGGGAGGCAGAGGCATGGAGACAATGTGGACAGGTGATCTCAAGAAGCTGCCTCTAAAGGAAAGGATACAGATAGAGTGACACCTTAAAAAGTTTAAGAAGAAATAATTTTAGCATATTTACATACTGACCAGTAACAGCTGGCAGAGAAACTGAAGATGTAAGAAGAGAAATAAACAATGTCCTTAAGAAGACTGGGATCCAGAATATAGCTGGAAGGTGAGCCTCTTCCATTGTAACAAGAAACTAAATACCATGAATACAGATAAGTTCCTAGGTTTGACTGTGAAACTGTGGAAGTTCTATCTTGATCAATTCTATGTTCTCTGCAAAATGAGAATTAAGAGTATTTCTAAACACAAAAGAGAAAAAGAGGTTTGAGAAGAACTTACTAAGGAAACAGAGAAGGTTGTCAAGTACTGTTTAGGGCCCAATTGAGGCTTCTTATCTTGTATTGGTGGTTTCTCTGTTAGAGATGTTTGTCATGACTCATCAAATCATACATTTGAAACAGATGCCACTTTTTGCACTAATATAGAAACAGTCAACTGAAGTTTGTACTAAAATTTTGACATCAAATATGTTAAAGTTCCCATGAAGTATATATTTCATAACACTGCAAATTAAATTAACATTTGTACAACATATGAACACCCACTACACAGTGACAATGATAGATACAGTGTTAACTGCTAAGGACATAGGAATGAAGAGTATTTATTAGTTACTGGCCTCCTACCTAGTGAAGTACTGGATGAATCTTTATTTGTTCTCTCCTCTGCTGTGGACTAAATTGTGTTGCCCTGCCTCCTGAATTCTTATGTTGAAGTCTCAATTCTCAATTTGATTTCATTTGGAGATAGAGACTTGGGAAATAATTAGGGTCAGGTAAAGTCATCAGGGTCGGTCCTTATGAGGGAATTAATGGCTTTATAAGAAGAAAACCTGGGTGTGGTGGCACATGCCTGTAATCCTGGCTATTTAGGAGGTGCAAACTCCTAGTAGGATGCTCTCACAATAAAAAATAAAAAGGGCTGGAGATGTAGTTCAGTGGTAGAGTGCTTGCACAACACATATGAGGTCCCAGGTTCAAGTCCCAATACTGCAAAAAGAAAAAACAAATACTATAGGGAAATGTCTATTCTAAGACTATACCTGTAATAAAATTTGGCTTAGCTACTATAGACAATAGACCTACACTTAACTAAACTGTACAGCATTAAAATTCTCAGATAAAAATGTACTATGGATCACATATAATGGTATTATCATACTTAAGAATGTTAAAATGAAGTTGGTTTTATCAAGACAAGTAAAATAATTCACATACAATTAAAATACTAAGAAAAATATACTCACATGCCAAGCCCCACCAGGTGGACCTTTACCAAGAACTAAGTGAGGGATATAATGATGTTGCTCTAATTTCCAATGCAAAATGGATGGACAGTCATACCCAAAGTCAGCATCTGGATGAAGAAGTGTATCAAAAAGTACTGCAACTGGATTGCATGATCGGCCCTCAAGGCCCTCAGCCAGGTATTCCAAGTTCTAAATGGGGAAAAAAACAAGGTTTGAAAAAGGCCGAAACAACTGGTACATTAGTAAACAACATGAGAACAACTGTTACATTAGTAAACACCATGACTCCAATTCAGTACTTTCCATAGAAGGTGTCACAGAATATTGATGTTCCTTGAGATCTTTAACAGATTTTCTGGTCAAATAAACAGAAGAAGTGGTGGAGTGCACAAGCGCAAGGAACCGAGTTCAATCCTCGGTACCAAAAAAAAAAAAGTGGTGGAGAACCTATGGCACGTATGCCACAGCTGGCTGTTTATGACCACTGAAAGCTCTAAAAGGTTCGCCATCACTGGTATAAGGTAACCAATCCTTCTGTGAACTGCAAAGGCAAAAGATGATGTTTGTATGCAAATGTCAGTTGTGATGCTCAAATAATAAAAAGTGGCACACTTCCCAAACTTATTTGAGCATAGAGCACCAATTAAAACTCCACCAGAAAATAATATGGGAAATTCTGTGCTGATAACTTCAAGAAAATAAATCAATATTCCCTGGCAGAATATATTTATGAATTTAAAATGACAGTAAGTTTTATTTAAAAGAAAGCATTTCTAAGAAATCATGTTTATAATGTTCATTAAAAACTTTTTATTTCAGCATAAAACAAATTTTAAAAATTGACATGTAATAAATTTACCTGATCCACAATGGAGAGATGTCTTGCTTCTTCTAATTTACTATGCAAGATTGTATTTGGGTGTATTGCTTCTGATGATAAATATGGTCGGTAGCCTGATAACATATATGAAAGGCATATTCCTGAGGGTCCGTTTCCTATTTTTTTAAAGAGTGGAAAGGATACATTAATATTCTTGTTGCTTGGCTTTACACCTACTTTGAAGGGGGGTTTTCTTCCCCATCTATTTTTTTCTTCTCTCACAAGATTCTGACCTTTTTTAAAATTTTCTTTTGAGAATCTCATCTACTCAAGGCTTCAACTATCTCAAAATTAATTCTGTTGTCTAACTGCTTTTTTAAGAATATAACTCACATTTTATATGCAAATATTTCACTCCACCTGACTGGCCCTCTAATAACAAACATCATGTGATCAAAAACTCATATATCCTTTCTTTTAGTGCCTTTTTAAAACTTAAATCCCATTCCATCTCAAAGTATGGTTCTAATTAAATTCTGGATCTAAACCTATTCTGCCACTTATATCCAGTCAGCTGTCTTTGGTATGCTCACTTCTGTACACTCACTCAGAAAGAAACAAAAGGTCTTCTGTTTCTCCTTTCTCAGACTCACCCACTCACAAATCATCTCCCATACTGCCTTCAGATGAGTCTGGGTTCCCACCATCCTCATCATGTCATCCTCTAAAAGGCAAACTGCTTGTTTCTTCTTCAGTTTTCTCCATGTTCTTTCTGATCTCAACCATCTTCCCCATTCCAACACCTAATACTGCCTTCCCATAAGTATGTATCCTTTAACTAAAGTCAAACTGGATTTCTTGTTAAACCTTGTTGAACTACTTTCATTTATGTAATTCTTTAGTCTGGGTTGCCCTACACTTTATTATCTCTATCAAAAATTGAATCCAACTGAGACAACTGCTAGCTATGAGTGTTCTCCCAAATCCTTTTCCTTGCCCTATATATCAGCCCAAATAAACTATGCACAAAAATATAAACAAAAAAATTAAAACCATAAGAATACTAGAAAAGAGGCAATATTTCTATCTTCTTATAATACTAGTGTAGGAAAGCTTTGACCATGACAGAAAAGCCAAAAGACAGAATAGAAATTAAATCACTAACTTGATAAAAATTGAAAACAAATATCATATGGGAGTTAGGATCTGAGACAAAGAGTTAATCTCTTTGAATAAATAAAAGAAAACTCAGATGTTAATATCAATACATGCAAAAAAAGCATGTAATAAAATCCAATTTATCCATGACTTTAAAAAAAAGCTCTCAACAAATCAGAAAGAGGGGGAACTGCCTCAACATGATAAAGAGCATATATTAGACACTTACAACAAACATCATGCTTAATGGTGAGACACTAAATGCTTTCCCTCTAAGGTCAAGAACAAGACAAGGGTGCTGCTTCTCACCCCTTCTACAACTCAACTAAACAAATGTTCTAGTTAATGCAGTAAGGAAGGAAAATAAAAGATACAAAGATTGAGAAGACCCATCTTTGTTTACAAATGCCACGATTATATATAGCAGATATGCAGACAGTGAATTCGAATGTAACTGCAGATTTTAGTTAATAATAATATACTAATATTGATTCATCAACTAGAGCAAACATACCACACCAATGAAAGACACCAATTTTAATAACAGGAAAGTGAGGCAGGGAGAAGTACAGTATATGAGAACTTTGTACTTCATCTTCCTATAAACTATTTTTTATGTATATTAATTAAATAATTAAACAAGCAAATAACCAAAAGAGGGATTTAGGATCTGAGGCAAAGAGCTGAATTCCTTGAAATAAAAAGATACAGTACTTAAAAGACAATAGGTAAAAAATACAAACAGGCAGTTTACAGAGAAATAGGTTTGTGGTAGGCAGAATGCTCCCTCTTCCACGGTCCTAACCCCAGATCTTGAGAATGTTACCTCAGAGAGCAAAAAGATTCTGTAGATATAAGGACCTGAGATGGAGAGTAGCCTCGATTATCCAGGAAGGCCTGTTGTAATCACAAGATCCTTAAAACAGAGACCAACAGAAACCCTTTCTTGCTGTGCTGAGAGGGAGGGATGATTGAAAAAGTTTAAGAAAAGTTACTGGATTTGAAGATGCAGAAGGAAGCCTGGAGCAAGGAATGTGACTAGTCTCTACTAAGCAGAAAAGGCAAGGAAATAAATTCTTCCCCAGAGCCTTCAAAAACTTAGCTCTGATACCTTGATTTTAGCACAGTAAAACCAATATTGAACTTCTGACTACTGAACAATAAGATAACACATTTATGTTGTTTAAAGCCACTACATCTATGGTAATGTGTTATAACAGCAACAAAAAAATACATATATAAGAAAATTAGTTTTTTTGCTCAGGCTGGTGGGACATCTGCCACAATAATGGTCCTCTATACTTCAGGTTAATCTCCTAATGGGCGAGATAAGGCAAAATAGGGGTGGACTTTTGACAGGAGTGGGATGGACAGGTGTAGATGAAGGTAGCTTTTCTTTTCTGAAAGAAGATAGGGTTCCTTTACTCATTCCTAGACAGCGTGGAAGGATAGCCAGGGTTGGACATCAAGGCGGAAATGAAACATGACATTTGGTTCCTGAGATGTAACTTGGACGAAAACTACTATAAAAATTAGGGGCCAGGGATTTAGCTCAGTGGTTCCACTGCCTGCCTTGCAAGTGCAAGGTCCTGAGTTTGATCTCCAGTACCAAAAAAAAAAAAAAAATCATCTCTCATTCCCTAGAGGGGAATCTAGTAAGAGAAGTCTTGATCTCCTCACTCTCCCCTCCTTCCTGGTCACATGCTAGTCAGAGGGCTTAACTTTAATTTCCTTCCTACTAACTTTTTTTTTGGTACAAGAGATCGAACTCGGGTCCTTGCACTTGCGCAGCAGGTGGCGAAACCACTGAGCTAAATAACCAGCCCTCCTTCCTACTAACTTTGAAACAAGCTATGAAAGAGCCTCAGTAAGTTGTACACTACTAAGGCATTCATGTTTCTTTTGGCTTGGCCTCATATTATAGTACTTATCTGACTTCCTTGAGTTTGAATATTATATGGAAAATATACATGACAGGTAATTAAATGCATAAAATTACAGAAAGTTTCGTACTTCTGCAATAAATTTTATTAATATTTTATGTAGCCAGGCATGGTTCCTAGCACGCTGGGAGACTGAGGTAGGAGGAACACGAATTTGAGCCTAGCCTGGGCAACTTTGTGAGATCTTGTCTCAAAATAAAAAAAATTTTTATAAGGGGTAGGTATTTAGCTCAATACAAAAGCTCTGGATTCAACCCCCATTACTGCACCCCCCAAATTCACTATTTTATATGCCTATATGTTGAGGTGGTACAAAGGATATGTAATAGTAATTTTATGATTAAGGTAATTACAAGCATGACTGCAGAGTACTACAATATTGTTGCCAGTTGAACATTAGTTACTAGTGGCACAAGTCATTCAATAATATACATAAATGTTCTATACAGAGCTCCAGTATTATCATGGCACTGTCTTACAGTTAATACAATGGATATTATCAGTTCTTCAGTAATAGATATTACATTCTAACACAGATGCTAACATCAAATAATCTAATTACTGTCTCCAAAGATTTGGTTATTAGTTATTTTAACTAATAATTTAATATTTTTCTTTTAAAATTATAACTAATTTCTTTATTATCCTTCCTCATCCATGGAAGCTTCTTCTTTATACATTATTTTTAACCTTAAAAATTGTTTTTTAATTGACACATGGGGTACAGTGTGACAATTCAACACATGTATACAATGTATACTGAATACAGCATCCTACATGGCTTATCTATCATCTGAGACGACCTCGTATATCACTTCTTTGTCTTGGCAACATTCAAAATCCTCTTTATGAGCTATTTTAAAGAGTAGTTTTCAATACAATCCTAAGAACTTTGATTACCTAACTGTAGATTTATAAAAGCATTAAGGGCAGTAACTAATTTTCAGAAACAAAAAGCAATAACTTACCTATTATCACCACAGGCAAAGTCACTGATGAATCTTCAAGTAAAGAAGTTTCTTCAACTAATGGCATCGCTTTAACTTTTCGCACCAAATTATCATCAAAATATTGCACTAAGGAACTAAAAATCTCTCCTTCAGTTTCGGTGTCACTGTAATTTCTTTAAAGAAAGAGAGAGAGTCAATAGTCTTTAGAAAAATCAATCTTTATTCATTTTATCTAGGCTATAAAATACTCAATAGTTTCATACTGCCTTCAAATTACTGGTGCGGTGTATGTCAATTACATCACTTTAATGGCCATAAATCCTCAGTAAGTGTTTATCTCTCATTGCTATCTTGTAGGCAAGTTCCTACTAGTATAAAGTTCTCTTTAATGGTCAAAAGACAGCATTATACTGGAGAGATTTTATAATTCTGAGATCTCTTAGAAAGGCAAGTTTTTTCTTTACTTTTTCCTTATTAAAAGTTGACTGTATTAAAGAAAAGTCTTGTATATTTCAAGGAAAATTTACTGTACTTATTACAAATTGGGCATTTTGGTAAAAGAAATGAGGTTTATATATTTTTATGGTCAACATTTTAACATAAGCTCTTCAGGTTGATTTCCAATCTTTATTTCCCAACTGCCTCTCTACAAACTAGTTTTAACATTTTAACACATTCGTGGAATAAACAGAATATCCCTGAACATGGTTAATGCTGTTATTTTTATAGATTACTTCAGAATAGAGTAAGTGAATTATTTTTCATCTTCATATAGTCAGCACCAGCCAGAACGTCTGGAAGAATGACACTTAGTAACTACTAGTAAATGTATCTATTACTCTTCTCCAACTGATAAACATGAGAGGAGTCAACTCACTAATCCCAGAGGCTGACAAATGGAATTTGGCAGAGACAGAAATTTCTGCTTTCCTGTAACCTTCGGACATCCCAATCTACCTTAGGATGTAGGACGAGTTCCTTAAGATACAGAGTATTCCTATACCAGAAGATTCCTTTCCATTCATGGTCATGTTATGAGTAATGACAGATTTTCTAAGAAATGCGCCAAACCATTCCAGCACTGCACTAATGTCACAAAGTATATTTTATGCAAACTAAGACAGCTATAATGTCACTAGGCAATTAATCTTATGGGACCACTATCCCACTTCAGTTTGTCACTAAAACATTATGCAGTACATGATTATATTTAGGCCTTTTTAACTTTTTTTTTTTTTTTGAGGTAGGCTCTCCCTGCTAGCCAGCTGGTCTCAAACTCAAGATCCTCCCTTAATCCCAGCACTTGGGAGACTGAAGCAGGAGGATCACTGGGAGTTAGAGGCCAGCCTAAGCTATATAGTGAGTCTGAGGCCAGCCTGAACTACAGCGAGACCCTGTCTCAACATTCATATCGCCCCCCCCCAAAAAAACATTCTCCTGTCTCAGCCTCCACTGTGCTGGGATTACAGGTGTGTACCACTATGCCCAGGTTATTTAGGCCTTCTTTAATTTTTTGCAACATTTCCTAGTTTTTCAAGATACATAGTCTTGCATTTATTAAATTTATTTCTAAGCATGACATTATTATTGTTTTGTTTTTTTTTTTTGGTACCGGGATACTACCATAAATGGAATTATTTTGTTAATTTTATTTTCAGATTGTTCATTGTTAGTATCTAGAAATACAATTTACTTCTGTACAATGATCTTGGATCCTGCAATACTACTGAATTCATTTATTGTTTAGGAGGTTTTTTGTGTGTAGACCTCAAGAAATGTGACTCTAGTATGTCCCAAGAGTCAAACAGTGTTAGAAGAGCCAAGTTTTAACATATTTAAAAATCACTACAAACTGGCTTACCTAAATTTATATAGTATAAGTAATCTGTTTTAATTTTTTGGTACCGTGGTCACTAGTGCAATCTGTTTGTGTGGCAAACTATTTGTAATAAACTTATACACTGTATGGTAATTTAATAGTGGTTTTACAGAAATATGAAAAACCCTGAATCAACAGAACAAAAAAAACCAAAACTATGTTAACTGGTTTTACATAAAGCAATAGTAAAACAAGGCCTACCAGTAACTTTGTAAAAAATTCAAAGGTTAAGGTCTGTATTTAGCATTGCTGTATGTTTTAGAGTATCAGACTACAGTGTTAACTCACACTCAGATTCGTATTCTGAACATTCTATTTAAGACAGGAACTTATTTTGAGTAACAGAAATCAACTTTTCCTTTCTTTGGAAATTAAATTGGAAAATATGTCTAATTTAGGAAACAGTAAAGAACCGCACCACACACATGCAGAAAATAGTTATGATAATGTCAGGCTTCAATCAAGGTAGCAGACATCTGAGATGACTTTAGAAGCCTTCCTTTTTTTCTCTTTTGAAACACTACACCCTCAGTTTTCAAAACACATTTTTAAAAATGGTGCAGACTTCATATCTGGAGAACAAAAAGACTTTTTCCATATCATAGCAATACTTCTTTAAATGGTCAGTCGAACTAAAACAAAATGCTTTATTACCTTAATTATATTTTATAATCTCTGGAAGCAGGATTTTAAATTTCACTAAACTGATAATGCCACAAGAAGGTGCTAAGGTCATAAACAAAGTCAGTCACACTTTCATCTTTCAGAATAGAAGTATGAGGTTTGCTCTCTTGGAAAGTTGGTGGACAGCTCTTGCATAATTCTTATCAATTCAGATATTACACAAATCCTAAAATGTAGAAGTTGTCATAATCTGTTTTAAACTATGTGTTTCTAATAGAACTGCACAAAGAACTGCATTACTAAATTAGAAATACATTCCTAAAGGAGCTGGCAAACAAAAAAAATTTAGACACAACAAAACTATTTTTACAGTGATAATGTAGCAGGCTTGTTTTCCTTTCTCTCAAAACCAAAATACGGGAAGTACTTTTGTTTCCACCCCCAACTCCAAATTTTTGTGCAGAGATATGCAGACTATTTACCACCCAGGATTAGTGGAAAGAATGAGTCCCAAACTGGCCCCTTAGTGTTCAACTGTATACCGAAGGTATCAAAAGGCTTTTGGACAGTATTTTCTATAAGGGTTGTTAATTTCTCAGAAGCTTAACTTAACACATTTTTACAAGAGGAACCGGATTTCTAAAACTCTTCAGCGAATCTAATACTCTCAAACCGCAGTTAACAATTTGTCAGAAGCTATAACTCAGCAGTCTATTACATAAGACCTTTTTCTTTCTTGGTTACTTGTGGTGGAACCCAAGGGTGCTCTAGGCCTGACTACTCCTGGGCCACACACCCCCCCTTTTCTTGAGAAAAGGTCTCACTTTTGTTCAGGCGGGACTTGAACTTGTGATCCTCCTGCCTCGACTCCCCAACTGCTGGAATTACAAGCATGCACCACCTCATCCTGTTCAACATGGCCTTCTGTAACATTCAGAATTTAGCGACTCATAAAAAAACTCACTGGGAAGCCTAGTTTGTTGCTATTACAACAGGAGTCCTGAACGTTTTCTGTGCCTTACATCTCTTTGGTAAAGCCTGTGGACCTCTTCTCTGAATAGTGTTATTAAACATATATGGAACTTAAAAGGAAACCACTAAAATATACTTATTTTAAAAACCCTCTAGACATACGTGCATATAGGCTTCTCTACTGCACTGCAAGTTCAGTGAAGTGTAATACTGTAATTTTAAAGAAACTATTAACAAATAGCATTTCTGGATACCTGCAACTACAGTGATAGAAAATATGATTTCTATTGATGACAGCCACAAATACTTTCATTTGTTGCTTGTATTCATAACTGATGAAAATGTTAGTTTCTGGAATTTAGTGAAAATAATCTTTCTTTCTATTCTGCATTTTATCAATTAACTGCCTCCATTCTATCCAGTTCATTAAAGAACTCTTGAGGAGAGTCGCCAGTTTTACCAAAAAAAGGTAAGTGTTACACGCCATTATTTTGGAACATTCATACATGGAAAGCAAGGATTTAAGTCTACACAGTATTAAACTCAACATTTCTTTACCCCAGGATTAAAAAAGTTTCTGGTATCTCTCCTCTTTTTCCTTTTCATTGAAGTACAGCACAATACTCCTCGATCTAGAAAACACCTTCACTTTTATTTTAGAACTACATTAACTTTATCACCCCTAAAAACTTTCCCTATCATTTGAATGTAAAATTGCCATCTTTCCTATTTCTACACCGTAACATGGCTTACACTGATTGGCAAACTTAAAACTAGTCAGGACCTATTTGTAACGAGATCGTGACACCAAGACGTACTTCCCTACCTTCCTTCAACCCAGTAACTTAGATTTTCTTTTTTTAAGTAATAAAAATGTAAAGGAGGCCCTTCGTAGAGCCCAACCCTAAAACTTGGTACTACTTGGAGGTTTGGGCTTGCCGGGACCCACTACCCGGCCTAGCGGTCTCACAGTCCCGTGACCGGCGCGGCCCAGAGCGGGGACGGGGACCGCGGAGCGGGGATCCCCGAGGAGGACCCCACCCACAGGGCGGCGGGAGCGGGGATACCTGCGGCCGGGGCTCGGCCCCCACCCGGCCCGGCTCGGAACTCGAACACCCTCGCCGCGCCCCGTCCCCGCGCAGGAGTCACCTGAAATGCCCGGCCAGGGAGCAGCGGCAGCACCACACCGGCATGAGGCGCGGCGCAAGGGGCGCCCGAGCGCGGTCGCTACCGCGGCGGCTACCGCCGCCCCTCCCCGTAGGGATGCCTGCCCCGGGCGCCCGCTCGCTCGAGGCTGCAGGGTCTGCCGGGCGCCCCCGCCGCGCCTCGCCGTGTGCGCGGGGCCCGCCGGAGCTCGGTCTCGCTGGAGTTCGGCTCAGAGCTGCAGCTTCCGCTCCTCGCCCGCGGAGCCCGGCGCGGCAGCGG